>CAUYRH010016250.1:0-45472 GCA_963574655.1 Perodicticus potto | reverse complement strand
CCCGCCAAACAACAATGATGGCTGCAACCAAAAAATGGCCGGGCGTTGTGGCGGGCGCCTGTAGTCCCAGCCACTTGGGAGGCGGAGGCAAGAGACTCGCTTGAGCCCAGGAATTGAAGGTTGCTGTGAGCTATGTATGACACCATGGCATTCTATGCAGGGCGACAGAGTGAGACTCTGTCTCAAAGAAAAAAGCAGTGCCGGCTCGGTGCCTGTGGCTCAACAGGCTAAGGCGCCAGCCACATACACCTGAGCTGGTGGGTTCTAATCCAGCCCGTGCCCTCCAAACAACAATGACGGCTGCAACCAAAAAATGGCCGGTGTTGTGGCAGACGCCTGTGGTCCCAGCTACTTGGGAGGCGGAGACAGGAGACTCACTTGAGCCCAGGAATTGGAGGTTGCTGTGAGCTGTGATGCCACAGCACTCTATCCAGGGTGACAGCTTGAGGCTCTGTCTCAAAAAAAAAAAATTCCTACAATATTCCTTGGACATATCTGCCACCAATTAATTTCAATGATAATTTCTTGTCCATAAATTTTTTCAACGTGGGAGTGTTGCAGGAAGACAAGGCCCAACGGAGAGAAAGAGCACCCAAACACCACGTTTATAAGAGGAAGGGCTTTATTCACCAGCTGGGAGCTTACAGCATAGAAGAATTTCAAATGGCCGCACTCCCTGTCTAGCTCGATCTTCCCTTTTTTATAGACAATCAAGAAGTTCCACCCGACAGGTACCCTTCTCATTGGCCAGTTTGAATCAAGCGGGAGATGCTAGTCCAGCCTCCACAGAACTACAGGATTTCACAGAACTTGGAAATTTCCAAGTTCCAGGAAGTTACAAATTCCTAAGGGCTGAGTCACCATGGAGAGGACCCTCCAAGTGTATCCTTGTGCTCTCCTTAACAAAACCTGTTCTCCCAGACCTCACCCTTCTCGGGTATCCTCTCTCAATACCATTGCTAATTTCTCTAAACTGAGATTGCACATTGACAGAGACTATTCATACTATAGAGGTATGTTACTGTGATATTGGAATCCTAATACTGGTTGTAAATTTCCAGGGTTAAAAAAAAACGACCCCACCCTGGAGATGTGCTCTAAACAAACATCAGCATGATTTTAAAAATCAAACAGATAAAATGTCTAGCCTTTGCCTTTTTAAAACATTGATCACATACCATGTACGAATACTGGAAATGTGGTTTCGTTCTGAACTAAAATAATGTTTCCCTGTGATAAGGCCATTCTAATCTTGTTTTGCATCAGTCTTTACCCAAAGAATCAATTCAGTGGGTTTTTAAGTAGTTTCATTTGGTTTTGTTAAAAATGCAAATGCGCTGGTATGGGGAAGAGTACACTGATTTTGATGTCAGGATTCTAGATTAAAATCAGGGCCCTACTACTAAATAGTTGTGTGGCCTTGGGCAAATCATTTCAATACCCTGTCTCTGCCACATGGGCATGACGTATTTCCTACATGCCTGCAAAACTTTCAGTCTCCGAGATCATTGTCAGCTGTTGTTCAGCCTTGCTGGGAAGTATTCAGGATTATTAAAGTTCATGTAGTTCAAATGTATCAATCAATAAAATGTTATGAGGGTGTGATATTCTTATGCACTAAACTTTCTGCTCAACATTTTGGGGCCATATGAAATTGAAAGTAGGACTAATCACTATATTCTTTCCTCCCTTCATTTTAATATGGGTAGTTAAAGACCCATTAAAAAAACCTTTAAAGAATTTTGTGATCAAGGAATCAATTTAAGCAGGTTGAATGAATAATGGAAAGTATGCTACTTGGGGAAATAAATGTTCTTTTAAGATGATAACAACTGCCAGGCAAGTAATCTCTTTTCTATTTTCCAGAAAAGAAACTAGTTGAGAAAATAATTTATGATCACACAATATGCCAGATATGGAATTCAAGAATCAAAAAGATCTGCCTGAGAAAGCCACTTTCTACTATTCCAAAGGTTTTCAAAATTTAGTTTGCATCAGAACCCCTGTGGTTCTTACCCCACATGTAGATTCTCAGATGGCTTCTCAGAAGATGTATTTTATAACTCACTATGTAATGGAATGACTGTCCAGAATCTGTACATAAAACAATAGCCCATTAACTGTTAAGTAGCATTTCAAATCTATACAACTAGTTGTTAAAAACTATCTATTCAAAAAATCAGAAACCATATATCTTTATAATAAATTAGTATTCAATTGTTGTTTTTCTCTGGTTATAAAATAGAGTAGTTCTATAGTATTGTAATCTTAAAATTCTTACCTGTGAGGCTCATAGAAAAGATTTTCCATGAGCATTTAGTGAGGATTCTTGCTATATCTGTGTCTGGTAAAATACAAGCCTACCTTCCCTGAATTAATCAGAAAATAAAGTTTATCATCTAAACTTGGACACTTATGAGGGTGAAGGGGAACTAATAATAACTACTGCTTTTCTTTTCTTTTCTTTTTTTTTTTTGAGACAGAGCTGTCACCCTGGATAGAGTGCTGTAGCATCACAACTCACAGCAACCTCCGATTTCTGGGCTCAAGCGAGTCTCCTGCCTCCACCTCCCAAGTAACTGGGACTACAGGCGCCTGCCACAATGCCCGGCCATTTTTTGGTTGCAACCTCATTGTTGTTTGGCGGGCCTAGGTTGGATTCAAACCCACCAGCTCAGGTGTACGTGGCTGGCGCCTTAGCCCACTGATCTACAGGTGCCGAGCCACTACCGCTTTTCTTGTATGTACAAAGTCACCCTAAAGTGAGGCTTCAGCTGTGAAGAGAACACCTGCTAAGGGACAGAAGATTTGCATTAAAATCCCAGAATACCACTTTGTAGCTATGATCTTGACCAAATTATTTCCTTCTTACTTGAGTCTTAGGTTCGTCATCTGTAAAGTAAGAATAACAATACCCACTTTAGAGCCATTCGTGGATGAATGAAGCACTAAACACATTTGAAGGTGTCCCATAATGTCTGTAAATTGTTAGACACATGAAGTTACACACATAAATTATGTTATACACATAAATATGAAGGAAAACATTATGAGATGTATCATTTTAACAGCAACTTTAGTGATATTCTGGATACTGGAAAATTGTTTTTGATAAAAAAAAAAACAAAAACTGCCCCTTTAAGAGCTCTCTGGCTCTCTGATTTCTTGGCAGTGTTCTGGATCCTTCCTCAGTAGATACAGGCATGACAACAATCACTATTTGTGGGAGAATGACCCCTACAATTGTCTTTACTGCTAAATTGTACATTAAAAAGAAAAAGACTCTAATCTATTACCCTTAGTACCTATATAATTAGCTTGATTTTCAGTAGCACTGCTGTACTATGTTCTTACTACATACCAGCCACTGTGTTAAGTCCTCTGCCCCATCCTTGGGCACTAATGCATGGCAGGTTAACACCAGTATCATCTCACAGTGTGAGTGTGTGGAGGAAGCCTGAGTTGGAACATCAGGACCCTGAAATACTGGTACTGGCCTAATCACTAGCCGCGTAACTTGGGCAAAACACATCTACAAAAGGAGAGTTAGATTAGATGATCATTAGGACCCCATGCACTCTGGCCCTCTATGATTCTAAGATATCCATGACCATTTACAAGTCTAGATGATTGATTTCTTGAATATTTTCCTCCACATTTTCTTGTCTTTTCTCAAAACAGAAAATGTTTAAGTACAATTTAGAAGAAATAGACATTTGAAGCAGAGATTTTAAGTAGTTTCAGAATACATTAAGAATGAAATACACAGATAAAATAGTTGTTCCATTAAAAAACGTTTATTCTTTTTCACATGAAACTGAAATTGCGGTTGTAAACATGAACTAAGAAACATTTGTTTTACAAGGTAACTTGTTATCTGATGAGGATTTTATGCTGCTAGACAAGATGGTGATTAAAGACTATAACTTCTAAATCCTACAATTCTGAGACAGTCTTAGCAGTTTACGCATCCAGATTTATAGTCATCTTGTTTTTTTGATAATTTCTCTAATATCTTCCAGTCTACTCTCATTACAGAGGAAAACATTTTGCGTACAATTACAGAAATAGAGAAATTAAATAGAGATTTTAAGAAACTTTAATATACATTTACAATGAAATATACAGATAGAAAGAAGAGTTGCTGAGTCAGGAAACATTCTTTTCAATGTAATGAAATTGAGACTGTGACTATGAACTGAGAGGAACATTTGTCTCACAAGGTAACTCTGAATTCTTTTAATTTTGAAACTACAGACATGTACTCACTTACAGAATTTACACAATACTATATTCAAAATAGGGTTTTGACTTCTAAGAATTAAAGTTCTTGGTGACAAGCTTTAGATATGCAGTTTAGCCCACTGGATATCAAATTTTATCACAAGAAGCAACTACATACAAATAGTTTTCCCAATCCCCAGCACAAGAAAGTAAAACCAGAGACTTTTTAAAGCAACAAACTCCAAAATACAAATGATTAAAGCCCAAAGAACATGTTTACAAATAAACATAAGCTTTCAATTATTCAACTGAGGCAAGTGACTTAATTTGCATATTAACTCCTTTTCTTACTACTTCCTGATTTCCGATTGTGGGAAGTTTGGTTTGTTGTTACTGTTTTGAGACAGGATCTCCGTCTGTTGCCTGGGCTAGAAATGCAGTGGCATCATCATAGCTCACTGTAACCTCAAACTCCTGGGCTCAAGCAATCCTCTTGCCTCAGCCATCCAAGTAGCTAGGACTATAGGCATGCACCACAACAGCTGGCTAATTTCAAAAATTTTTGTGGAGACAGGGTCTTGCTATGTTGCCCAGGCTGGTCTCAAACTCCTGGTCTCAAGTCATCCTCCTTCCTCGGCCTCCCAAAGTGCTGGGATTACAGGAATCACTGTGCCTGGACTGATTCTGGCCATATTTATTCTGCACCTACTGTGCAAGACATTGGGAACATAAAGATCAGACAAGGTCCAGTGGTGTGCAAAAAAATGTTTAACAATTAGCTTTTAAAGGGAATCTAAGTCTTTACTTATAGCATTTACCAAATGCTATGGTGTCAATACTTGCAGTATGGCAGATTTCAAGCTACCAATAATTTAATAAGTGGCTCACAGAATTCCTGAAACTAACAATCATCTCTCACAAGCCATTGTAAGTCAGCTCCAACATACCACTGTAGAATCTCCACCCTCGAGTAGCTCATAATCTCTTCATGGGTACATACTTTAAAGAATAGAAAAGAATGGGGAAAATAGAGATAAAATTTAAATACTTCAATTATATTTTTGTAGGTAGTTTTAAAAGTTAATAGGAACACTAAAATCTGTGACATTTTCCTATTTTTCTTCTTTACTATTCCCTTTTTCCTCTTAAACTCATTTCAGGAAATCTTGTGGGAGAGTAAAGGATGAGTGGAAAAAGAAGAAAAAAGACAAGAAAAGACATCCTAAGAAATACATATAATTTCTGCGTATTAACATTTATCATGTTTACATTAGAAGAAAAACTCCACTAAGAGCAAATATGATGTTAACTGTTAAACTTGCATCTTCTTTATGCCCCTGTAGTCAGTTTACAAGTCCTAAACATCTGTTCTAACCCCTTGGCTGTGGTTCTGATGAAATTAGCTAGCTTTTTCAGCACTGTACTAAAGAGCATACAGCTGTACAACACTCGCACAATCAGCTCATGAGAAAAAGCAGATCTAAATTCTGGAGTCTGAAAACTGATCTTCCTTTGCATAGTCACCTCCCTTGTATTAGATCTTGGGCAACTGCCGGCTGGGGTGACCAGGGAATTCTTCTGGTAGCAAAACGTGAAGTCTGCAGGTTGGGCATGTCCCCTGTTGCATCAACCATGGTCTGATGCACTAAGCAGCAAAAAGATTTATGTCAGTCTCTCAGATTTAGCCTTAGCAGAGGCAGATGTGCCACTCTCTCTATATATACATATTAGGGTTACCAAACAACCTGTCTTCTGGTGGATCTTTAAACTGCTACAACAAGGGCACTTCCCTTGTGGTTTGCTAAGCAATATAGCTCGTAATACCTTTTGTTTTTTTTTCCTGGAGACAGGGTCTTGTTCTGTTGTCTAGGCTAGAGTGCAGTGGCATCCTTATACCTAACAACCTCAAACTCCTGGGCTCAAGTGATCCTCCTGGCTCAGCCTCCTGAGTAGCCAGGATTACAGATGCATGCCATCATGCTTAACACTAATTTTTCTTTTTTAACTATTGTAGAGATGAGGTCTCAGCTGGACTCAAAACTCCTGGCCTCAAGTGATCTTTCTGACTCATCCTCCCCAAGTGCTGGGATTATAGGTATAAGCCACCACACCTGGCCTAGCTGTTATCTTTTAGCGAGTTTATTCTATTAGGATTCTTTCTTCAACCCCAATTTTCCCAATGGCTAGCAATTCTTTCTGATAAGAAAATTGGAGAAACTTGCTATATTCCCTCTTTTATATGTTTAGCTATAACTAAACATATAAAAGCCACCAATATCTTATATCAAGTTAAAATCCCTAAATAAAAGGGGTGGCACCTATGGCTCAAAGGAGTAGGGCGCCAGCCCCGTATGCCAGAAGTGGTGGGTTCAAACCCAGCCCTGGCCAAAAAACGCCAAAAAGAAATCCTAAATAAAATAATGTACTCAGATTATTTTCTTTAGTAATGATCTCTGACATTGGACTTTCTATTAAGTCATTTGAGTACCGATTCTTTAAAAACTATTTTTACCTATATGAATAACTGGAGAGCAGAGTCTGATAGGATTAAGAATGGGGCACTATATAATATGAGGCCTACTAATTCTAATTCTAATAAGTAACCCGAATGAATTATATAATTTGCAGTTAATAAGCACCAGCAAAGAATAAAATGTTTTCTTACAGATGTATTTTCTAAATTGTTGGGAACTTAAAACTTCCAATGGGAAAGTAAGTGGCTAAGTGTCTTTCCTGGAGAACTTCTGGGATTAGGCATTTTGTATCGATCTCCTCATATCAAACAAGATGCAAAATGTAATTGTGTACCAGGTCCCACATGTTAGATCTCTGAAATGTTATTTTACAAACATAGCTTGACTGAGCTGGCTGTTGTTCACATCCCTGAAAAGCCTTTTTGTAAAAGATTAGTTTTTCCTTTGTCAAATTATATCTCTGCAACAGAGAACTTGGGTCATAAACTATAAATCAATAGCAAATGCATGGTAACAATCCCAGGAATTAATCCACATAAATGCCAAAAGTCAACAAAAGATATGCCAGCTTCACATTTTTCTAACATCAGAACTCAAGCCTGAGCATCTTCAAAAGCAAATACAGGAGCCTGAACACACTGCTAAGTTAAGTCTTATGCTTTAAAATGACAAGAAGTCATAATTACTTGTGGACAAAAGATACTATGGGGCGGTATTCATAGCATGCCAAGTTTAAGGGTTGCTGTTGCTAGTTCTGCTACTAAACTACCCTGTGCATATCCCAGTTGTATGCAATTGAACATGGTGCCTACTATGGACCACTTAAGTCTCAACATTTTCCCCTTCTTCTAAAGAACTGAGAAAGCATAAAGAAATCAATGGCTATGTATGGGAAAGATGTTTCTGTGTTGTACCTAAAGTGGAGTTATACCCAGTGGAACTCATGACACAAAAGATGATGCCACATGTATATGATTTTAAGTTTAAGTAAGGTGGTATGAGGCTCACTGAACTGATTAGTGACAGAATATTACAAGAGAAGTTTAAAGGCTTACCTGAGAGTGGAATTTGTGAGCACAAGGCAAAACTGAAAGGTTTTCTGGAGACAGATTCTCATGGCAGATCACACAAGGCTCTTCTTCCTCTTCTTCCTCCTCCTAAAAAAATCCATATAATGTTATGTTTGGCTCTCTTTTTTCTTCCAGATCTAAATATGTTCAGAATCAACAACTTTATTCGCACCAAACTATTGGCTCCTTCCCATGTGGCAGAACCTTGTGAACTGAGAGGCCTCCAGGAGGGTTTTGGAGGCTGTGCAGCATTAGGCTGTGATGGAGAATGGCTAGGCGAAGCACAATTCCCATTTGGCACTGATTTTCCTTGACTCTGAAAATAAGAATATAACATTTTTTTAGAATTGTTTTAAAATAGTAAGACTAGAATAGCATAGAAAGCAGTATAGCAAGAATTATTAAAAATGATTGCATTTGTAAGAAACTTTGAAACAAAATGCTGGTAATCCTTATATATTCAGAGCCAGGTAAAAACAAAAATAACTATATATATTCTTTTAACTAAAATATATCTTTCCAGAAAATTAGAAAAGGATGTCTCCCTTTAGAATTTAAAGTAACCTAGAGTAAACTTCAAGGGGACCAGTTCTATTCTAGAATAATCAGGTGGTGGGAAATACAAATAGACTTTCTATATCATTTGTCAAGTTGAAGTTATTACATAGTTTACTGTTAACAGATGATTTAGTATGAATAGAAGTTACCAGTTTTCTGAACATGTTAAGGGGATAATTAAAACTGTTTACTACTAGAGATAAGGGCAGAGAGATAGTCTGAATTTGCTTTTTTTTTTTTCTTTTTTTACCTGAGATCTCTTGGGTTCAATAAATTGGGAAATCTTATAAACAATTTCATCAAATGTCAGTCCAGATAAGGACTTCCCATGAGCATCCTTCAATTTTCGTAAGAAATCCATAAGTTCCTTTCTGGAAGAAATCAAGGAAAGAGCAGTGGTGATTTCCCTATTGCCCTGAGTATGTGCCCTCCCAAGGAGATATAAAATCCTAACATGTGTGGCATATAAATGTGACTTTAGATCTTTCTTTAATCTGAAAAAGTGATTAATTTTTTAGGCTTATCTTAATTTATCCTAAAAAAAAAAATGGAAACTCCTAATTGTGTTCATTAATGATATGTAATGTACTCATGAGTGATAAAGTTTAGTGTTTATTTTCTTCCCCAAAAAACTGTTTTTGAGAGCTCACTATGTGAAAATTGGGTTTGTCTACTTATTTATGCATTGAGCTCTTTACATCAGATTTCTCAAATGTTCTCTTATTCAAGACTAAAATATTCCTTCTCAACTATGTTGCTATTGATTTCTCTCCTCTTTACCAGTATTAATAGTTTCACTTTTGTAAAACTTATAAACAGAAAACAAAGATTAAAAAACAGGAAAGCATAGGTTAAAAGATACATTAATTATATGATTAGGGAACCGACAATTATTTTAATTGATATGTTCCTTTTCAATTTCTAAGATCCGCTAACGTAAAGCCTTTGTCTACATTTTTACAGGACAAAGTAAATATTTAGGAAATATGAAATATTTTTCTTTCTCAAATGATCATGACATCAGCTTCATAAACCTTTTGATTTACAATTATTCTTTATATACGTATTTATAACAACTATACAAAAGTTCTATTTCTATTATTTACTATTATGAAATTTATAAAACCATAATCTAATATTAAAGTATGACAGTATGTATGTTGAATGAAAGTGTTAGTGTTCAAATGAAAATAATGGTGAAGACTACAGTTCCTTAGATATGAGTAGAGATAAAAGTAATTTCATTTTTTATGAGTAGAATTAAATATCTTCATGCAAGTCACATAGTGAAAAGCACAGTAAAATTATGATTTCTTGCATTTTACTGTGTTCCCTAACAACAAAACTATAAGGACCCTTGATAAAATTAAGGAAATAGGAAACTAAAACCTAGATGTTTGGACTTATGTAGCATACAATCAACTTAAAATTTACTTTGAAAATAGGTCATTAAGATAATTATTGCAGCTGGTGACATTTGGATAGGTTTAAAACTAGTTGCACTTTAAGTAAATAAGAAAAATCTAAATTTAAAATTATTCTCTCTTGATTTAAGACTAGTAACTTTAATGAAGAAGTTTAGCATTTCTCCTGAACACTGTCTCTTTTTCTTTACCAAGGCCAAGGTAAGAAGTATCTATACTTTTTGTGTATGTGTGGTATGTGTCTCTGAAATGTTTCATCATCGTATTATGGCCATGTAAACTGTAGAATATGATCTGTACTCACCACTAAATAAAAATTAAGGTACCTGGTCTGTTGTGGAAAGGCGGTTTTCAGCCTGTCTGTAATCCTCTCCCAGTTCATCATGGAGGGATCACTTCCCAGACTTGGGCTGGGAGGCATAGCCTCTCCCATAGGCGTTGGCATAGTCCAGGCTATGCCAGTCATCTGGGAGGAGCACAGAGTTATAATTTATCAGCTTCAATTACTAAGAAGTGACATTCCATGCCTAGAGGACACTTCCATACCTCATAAAATGTATAGAATGAAGAGTAATACTGACATATACATTATCTTTTTATAGTTTTTTCTTAACTAATGCAAACAATGTTTCTAATTATTTATAACTATTTTAACTTATTTTTAAAATAGGACATAATTGCCTTAGTAATTATACACAGGTACAGAAAAACATGAAGGGTGTTTATTGCTGTTTTTTGATAACAGAGTAAAACTGAAAACAACTTTAAATCTATTATTAGGGGAATGAGTAAATAAATTACAGCACATCTGATCAAGTTCTAAACATTAGATTCTTTACATCTGGGCATAAGAGATGTCTATGAAATATGTTTAGTACATTTTTTAAAAAGCTTGTGGCAGAGTTTTTATGGTATGACTCCTTTTATATTAAAAAAAATGTTTAAAGTATATGCATGTATATGTATGTATAAAAGTCTAAGCCATATAACTATAAACAGAAATTATTTCCAGGGGATTCAAGTGCAGAGTAATTTTGCTTGCTAACTCATATATATCTATATTATTTGCATTTTTTATGATGAGCACGTATACTTTTATAATTAGAAAATAAAGTTAAATTTTCAAACAACAAAATAAAGGCAGGAATACTTTGAACTGTCCAAAGTCCCATGAATGCTATAGTCAAAGGTGGTATGGAAGTTGTAGTGATAATCTCTGAGCCATGAAACAGAACAGTTTTCCTCGTATTTTATGGCAGTTCTTTCTTAGAACCATTAAGATTTCAATTAATTAAAATATCAGAAAGTGAATTTTTTAGAGTGCTAATCTGATGACTGAGATAATTATAAACATGGACTCTACTTTCAAACATTAGGCAATTATTTATAAAAAATTAGCAGTCACTAACCTTCATTGGAATAACTTGTACAAAGCCTAATAAGTGAGAAGAACGGAATACTGCCCAGAAATCTAAATTTGTAGCAATATCAAGCTTTTTCCAAGGAATAAGAAAGTAATTTTATTAGGTTAGGTATTTTAATGTTTTCAATAAAAGTGTATTATAGTTCCTTATGCCTAAGTAATAATATAGTATCATGGTGAAAAAAAGATACGGTACTTATTTAACATGTTAAGGCCATTATACATATTTGTTTACAGACACATTTGTAGATGCTAAAAAAACAAGCAAAGTCCATCTGATCTGACTGTAAAAAAGGAAGAGAAATTATTAGCTAGGCCTAGAAGGTACTTACAGGAAAGTCAAGATTAGAGAATTTTGCATTAATTATATCTAACACCAACACCATTATTTGGAAGGACATTTTTCTTTTAATAAAAAAATTTACCTTAGCCAGAATTACAATTAATAATTCCAGTACAAAGTTTATCTAACTAGTTTTAGCTAGGAAGATTTGTAACTTTACAGTATATGTTCCGAGATGATGCTATTCATATTGTCTGTTTATAGATATAGTTGAAACACTGTCCCGTGTGCGTGTATGCACATTTATATAAATAAAATTTTTCTTTAGCTTTGTGGTATAATTTAGTTTATTGTGGCTCATCTTCTTTGCTTTTCAATTTGCCCAACAACCATACTAAAAATAATCTCTTAATATCATTGCACCTACATCATTGCTTATTATGAAGTAAAACTGTAATTTTAGACTCTCTAGTATAAAAAATGTATTTATCTCTATATCCCCAAACTATGCTAATGTCAGTTAAATAATACATGTAATACCCTTGCCACAGTGCTTCATGGGAAGAATTTATTTAATTATCATCACTACTACCATCATCATCCATACCAAATAAATGAACAAAGAGAAGACATTCACTCATTCAGGAAGTGATAAAAAACTAGTTCATATGTCTATTCCGTCAAGAAAGGCTCTTACCAGGGGGCCTCTAGGTTGGGCAGGTGCAGAAATGACTCCAGGGCAAACTGAAGGCATTTGAGGAACAGTAAGTATGGGTCTAAAGAAAGATTCCTTCACAAGGGGTCTTCCCAAGAACTGCTGCATCTAAAATAGAAAAAGTAAAAAGTTAAAGAAAAAACCCATACACATTTATGTATCTATATAAGAAGTGATCTAAATTCATACAGCAGTGCATATGGGGAAACAGTGATTTGAAATACAGATACAAAGCATATTAGAAAAAATGTGTGTCAGAATCTTAGGTAAATATAAGGATATCTGAAAGAAACAAAGGGAAATGAGATACACAAAAAAAGAGCACTGAGAAACAGGAAAGAATTGAATCCTAGTTCCATTCATCTCTACCTAGCTGGGTAACCTTGATTGCCCTCTATGAAATGAGAGGGTTAGATGAGGTGATCTCTTGAGTTTCCTTCCCAACTGTACTAATATATGACTATGGAAAGGGGATTCTCAGTGAGTGCTGTCTACATTGATGAACACAATTTCTGGTAGGTACTCAGAAATGTCACAAAAGAATTCAAAGTTACCCATAAAAAATATTTTTTTCCTCTATTATGTGCTAGAGGTACCACTTGATGAAATACCAACTTTATGTTTAGCTCCAAGGGGAGAAGGATGAAGTGGGGCAGACCTAGGGGACAAATTATCCTATGGTGACTTACACATATGCTTGTTGGTGTTTCTGTACTTCGCAGGGGGTTGTAGAAAGCTAGACCTTATAAGCAGTTATGGATGGGAAGAATACTTTGTTGGCTGCAGTACAGAAGAGTACAGATTTATTCAAACATGTACCATGTTCCAGGCCTGGCACAAGGAGTAGTTCAATAACAATTTAAGTAAAACATAATATCTATATCTAAGTGATGATCCTAAAATGAGCATGTAAAAAGTAAATGGGGAACTTTTCAAAGGAAGACTGGGTTGACATTTAATTCTTAACATCACTGAAGAAGAGACATTATATGCCTTCTAGGTAAGAAAACGGCATTTTGAGACAACCGGGGATATATAAATCTAAACTATATTTTAGATATAAAAATTGCTTAAAATTTTCTTAGATAATGGTGTTATGACTAAATCTAGTAAGAATTCTTCATCTTTTAGGATATATCCTGAAGTAAAAATAGCTAAAAATATATGTTATCTGGGGCTTTCTGTAAGACATTCCAGTGGAGAGAAAAAAGGGGATGATATAACTTCATTTCCTTAGGATATGTACCCACGTAATGGATCCTTAGGATATTAGATCACATGATTGCTCTAGTTTTAATATTTTGAGGAACTGCTATACTCTTTTCCATAACAGCTATACTACATGACCTTCCCACTAATAGTGTACAAGAGCTCCCTTTTTCCACATCTTCACCAACATATTTTATATCTTGTATCTTTTTGATAATAGCTATTCTAACTGGAGTGGGATGTTATCTCCTGGTTTTGATTTGCATTTCCCTGAATTTTTCCAGTCTATGACCATAGAATATTTTTCCATTTATTTGTGTCCTTCTCAATTTCTTTCATCAATGGTTTATAGTTTAAACAATATAGTGATCTTTTAATTCCTTGGTTAAATTTATTTCCAGGTATCTTTTTTTGGTAGCTTTGTATAAAGAGTTGTTTTCTTGATTTCTTTTTAGATAGTTCACTATTAGCACATGGTTTTTGTATGTCAACTTTTTATATTGCAACCTTACCAATTTCATATTTTGGTTCTAGGGAGGTTTTGGTGGAATCTTTGAGATTTTCTATATGTAAGACCATGTTGCCCGCCAACTGGGATAAGCTGACTTCCTCTTTTCTGATCTGGATGTCTTTTATTGCTTTCTCTTGCCTCATTGCTTTGGCTAGGACTTCCAGTACTATGCTGAATACAAGGAGGCATCCTTGACTTGTTCCAGAACTTAGTAGAAAAGCTTTCAACTTATCTCCATTTAGTATGATGTTAAGCTGTGGGTTTGTCAGACATGGCCTTCAGTGTCTTGAGGAATACCTAATTTGCTAAGAGTTTTTATCATGAAGCAATGTTGAATTTTATCAAACATTTTTTAGCATCTTTTGAAATGATCATATGGTTTTTATCCCTCTTTCTGATGATATGGTGTATCAATTATCACATATACTAATTTGTATATGTTAAACCATCCTTGTGTCCCTGGAATGAATTCCACTTGATCATACTGAATGATCTTTTTAACACTTCTTTGAGAATTAAATAGCCAGGGTATAAAAACCAAGATATAATGAGAACAGTCCGAATTAGGTTAGATTTCTCAAGTTAGACTACTATTATGTTTAAGTCTCGTGACCATTCCTTAGAATGCTAGCATCTCAGAGATAGATGGAGCTTAGTGATCAGATCATCTAGTATAATTTCCTAACTTATTCACGGGAAAACCACAGTCCAGAACAGCTGATTTTCCCAAGACCAATACAGCTCTTCAGAAAGTTAAGATCTGAAACCCCAACCTCTCTAGTATGTTTTTAATACCACCTCAATTTATAACCAATAGCACTGTAATATTTCTAGCCATTTTTCTCTCAACCTCTTTTCTGAAATTTGATGGTCATCAACACTTGCACTTTAACACAACTGTTAGCTTGATCAAGTACAGCAGTGACTCTGGTTAGGAAGCACAAAAGATAGGTGTGTACCCCTTAGGCTGTTGGCAAAGGATGTTTACCAGATAGCCTAACTGCCAGTGGGTTTTTGCTTTTAACTAAACATGGGCAAGCCACATCAAGCACGAGAGAGTCTGCAAAGCAATAAAGGAAGAAGCTCTGGAGGTCAAGGTTTGACTGTTTCCCAGATACAGAATATAACTAGTATTAAGTAACCAAGGCTTATGTGGGTGTGGTTCTGGGAAATGCCAAAGAACAATTCTGTATCTAGCTCACAGTCTCTGGAGCTATTTTATATTTAGAGTAATGGGAGAGTTTAATTACAATCTAAGGGCAATATTTTGAATATGGGCAAAAGGTCCAGGTTTTTGGACATTCTACCCAAAATACATGTTTCTGTAGGAATTTCTCTGTCAGTTACTTAACACATTCCTTATCAGGGTGGTTTGGTATGATGATGATCCAAGCCTAGAATGATAATGTTCATAAAATACTGCTCCTACAGAAACTGAATTGACCAAAAATATAAAAGCAATAGTATCATTCTAAACTAAAGCCCATAGTGTGTATCACAGAATTCTTTTACCTCTAGATGCTGCTTCTGAAATATATAGTACAGATCCAACCAACCATATAATTTTTAAGTTCTTCTTTATATTAAGTTCTCTAAGTTAACTTTTGCAGAGTTCTACTACAAGCAGGAATCCTGATATCAAAAGTCATCTGTCTACAAGTATCTTATACTTTATTATCATCAGGTGATAAAATCATCACCTAATGATACCCTCTTAAAAGGTCTTTTGAAAAGTTCTGTGAATTTACTGGGTTAGGGTACGATGTTTCCGAGAAGGGTAACATAAATAGTATGGGTAACATAAATAGCATAGAGAACTGTCTATCTGATAAAATCCATTGGCACCTACCAACCAACAGAGAAGGGGTGTAAATGGAAGCTGTCCTTGCTGTTGAGGGTATGATAGAATATAAAATTTAAAGAAAAGAAAGTCTAAAGTAGAAGTGGAGGGGTAAATTCCAGCCTTCTAGGGTATAATGCTGAAATGCTTCACCTATCTAGTGGTAACATGATGGCATTGGGAATTCCGAGTATTCATCAGTTATATCTCCCACAGTATAGGTGAGATTGATGGATAAATGAGAGGGACTATCACTCTCATCCCTGACATCTAGTGACACAACCTACTGTCTAGGCCTCAGCTGAGCCAGCCAACTATTATACCATCTGGTGACTGGTAGGCATGGTCAGAGTGTGCCTATTCCATTTTGTACACACAGTAAACATGCTGCATATTCAGTGTAGTATAGCCCTTACCATTTTGTCAAAATGAAGAAAAAAATTGTCAGTTTTTAAAATGTCCTATTTCTTACCAATATCTCAGGACTGGGTGGTGGTGGAGGAAGCTGGACTGGAGGCAAGGTACTCAAGGCAAACCCTTGCTTTACCTTGTTTATTTGTTCATTGTACTGTGTCTGGTGAAGGAAGAGTAAAAATGCTTTAGAACACAATCAACTTTATAGAAACAGCATATGGAAATACTTGATACAGTTTTGAATAATATAATATAGAATAGTGGTTCCTAACCTACAGCCAGGAATAATATAAAAACAGCTCTGATATAAAAATAATTCTATAAGCTACTATCTACATGTGTCAATAGTCATATTTCAAAAGATGTCAACTGACAAAAAACAGACACATAATTCACCAAACTGTGTGAAAATTTTCTTAGTGTTTCTAGCTCTGAAGTACTTTTCCACGACATATTATAGAACCTTTGTTCCACTAATACAAAGTGAAAAAAGAGTCTAAAGATTTAAGAAGCTACATATAATATACTACCTGTAAAAAGAGTCCCAAACCAAATTAATTAATAAGTATTCAGTGGGTTATCTTTTTAGATTAACTTTAGCATCATCCTAATTCTATTAAATCAATAATTAAGAATTTACTGTTTTACATTATGGAATAATTATAAAAAAGTTAAGATTAAGAATATAGGCCTACTTGATCTGCTTTTTAACTCTATAAATACATTATTACTCAGACAAAGTCAAGACATTTAGTTTTGGTTGGAGTAGAGTAAGCTTTGAAATTCTAGGAAAACTAGGTGTGAGGCAAAGTTTTAAGTTTATCTGTTCCTGGACTAAGGATCTAAAAGACTACACGTATGAGTTTAGAATGCTACCTCTAATTAATTACATGCAAATAATCTCAAATTAAAGAAACAAACTTTGATTAGTAAAAGGAAAAAAAAGGTTCTTAAATTTCTCTATTAATTGTTTCTAAAGTCAGATGTCTCCAATTTTATATCATCTGTGACACTTAGCCAATTGACTTGAAATGTACTTTAGGACTTACCCTAAGGAATGCAATCTTGTTTCTAACATCCGCCACAATAGCATTCCAACTATCCACTGCAGCTTTTAATTGAAGTGATTCTAGGTTGCTGATGTAGAAAAGGAGATACAAGAGAAAGCACTTTCCTTTTATCTAACATTAGACTTTCAAAAATTTCCATTATGTTTTCTAGCAGACATATAAATAACATCAAACAACAAAATTACACCTATTACCAACAATTACCTCAAATGGACACAAAGATATACAGAAGGGCTTATGATTAAAAAACAAAATAAAAATGCAAAAAACCTCCCAAAACAAACAACGTCCCCAACAAAAACTAGTAATATACGTGTGTAAGAATTCTTTTTCTCAAGAGCAAATATAATTTACGCTTGCAAAACACCACATATTTTTCTATCTTGGCAATACTTTTTAGGACATATTATAGAACCTTTGTTCAGGAATAATTCCAATGAGTAGGGAAGCAGAGAAGGCCAACAGGGAAACTGCCTTTGTCATCTAATGCAGGGGCATTCACAAAAATGTTGACCCATTTTGGAAGCACATTTTGGACTATCTGTTGTACATACAACACATACTAATTTTGACATCAAATAGCCATGGTTGGTTTACATAGTTCCTTTGCAAACTAGAAAAACAAATTGCCTCTGGGAGGGCAAATTAGAAAGAAGCATCTCCTCTTTGTTGATGAATGAGGTTGCTGCCTTGCATAAGTGTATAAACTACACTAACACAGTTGCTACATTAACCCAGGCCCACCAAATTACTTAACCAAAATAGCAACAACTTTGAAGTCTCATGGTTTACCATCTCTAAAAAAGAGATTTCATATGGCCTTTCAAAAGGTTCAATGTGTTATAACTTCTCCACTTCAGTATGACTTAGCTCAACAATTTTATAAAAGCTGAATAAGTTATAACTTAAATTCATCTCAGATAATGAGGCTTTGTAATATTCTTATTTATAGAGCACCCTTTCTCCTATTAACAAAGAATTAGCATTTATAACAGTGTTTCCCTGACCTTGTCATTATAATCTGGGAATCTTGCTGAACATCATAGACTCTGAATCTTTAGCATTAAAGAACAATGATGATTATTAAAATGATACTCATTTAAAAAAGTGATGATGTCTTGGTCCCAGAGATTCTAATTTAATCAATTCCTTAGGTTTGAAGGTACAGCCCGTAAGATTATAAATTTAAGAATTTCATGCAACCTGTACAATACTGAAAATTAGTCTATAATTACTAGAATTTTAAAGTACAGCAGAAAACTGCCTTTACACCTGATTTTAGGCATTAATATTGATTACTGTCCTCAGAGAATTCCAAAGGTATTTAAAATTAAGTACTAGAAAGGAAAACAATTAGAAAAATGTCTTCCAATTAGAATCTACCTTGTTTTGCAAATATCTGGTCTTTCATGCCTATCTCTGATACTTTTGATCTATTTCATTATAGAGGAAGGGAAAAATCCTTCAGCAACTATTACTGCACTCAGTAACCCTCTTATTGCTTTGGTGGAAGTATAAGCACCAAAGTAATTAAATGACTTTTGAGGTTTTCAAAAAACAAGATCCTCTTCACTCCAAGGACTCTGATGTCATATATGTAAAACACATCACAGATATGTTCAACCGTGGAGACACTTGAGAATATCTCAGAGATCAAGATGCATTAAGGAAGTGGGAAAGGTTACCTTGCTGCCATGTGAGTCACCCTGGCCAGCTGACTGAGACACTCCTTTTCAGTCTGCTCTAGATGAAGCAAACCGAAATCTCTACGACACTGTAAAAAATACACCTACAAGTTTTTGAGAAAAAGAGAAAGAATTTGAAGGTGTCTTTCTCATAAGTGAACATTATCTTCTCAATCACTCAGTTTTCAGTTTCTTCCAACAGTACCTAAGCTTCTGACCATTCATGATACATCACAAAAACTTTTTGATCCATGCACATATGCAATTCTAATTTCTTTCTTCAGTGGTTATTGGGTTAGTAAACTTTCTAAAAAACTAGTTTTCAAACTTGAACTCATATTTGAATCATCTTTCAAACTAAAAAAATGATAGATTGGTTCCAGAGATCCTAATTTGATGGATACTGGGTACAGCCTGGGCACTGGGATCTTTAAAAACTCTCATGCAACTAAGTTTGAGATCACGCAAAAGAAGGCTTGCTCTCTCTCTTTTTTTTTTTTCATTGATGAAAAGATAATAAAATCATCAGACCATACAGAGAGATACAGTACAACGGGTCTTGGAGGTCATCTCATTCAATGTCCCTCCCATAGCAGGAATCCTTTCCACATTACTACTGATAAAATCATTTAGCCTTGTTTTTTACTACTAATTACTCAATAGTCGCTAAAAAAATGCACTCTTGGAAAACATTAAGTATTAGAAAGTTCTTCCTTCTTAAAATTAATAAAGGAAGAAAGAGACCTTCTGACCAAAAAACAGTGAAAAACAAACTATACAAACCAAAGTATACTTGATCATTTAAGTAATGTGAACTTTTTCTTTTGTTAAAGCTAGTTCCCCAATACTATTTATTCTTCATGGATTTTTGATTCAGGTTTCACTCTTTGGTTGTTGACTTCTGGAATGCCAAGTACCCTGCTAGAAAATAGAGCTTAACCATGATGGAGATGGAAAGGTTTTAATGTCAGCAAGCTCTCCAAAAATGTGAATCTTATTATATATCAAGTTTGATTAACTATAAGTAAAAATTACATACACACATACAATCATATTTCTTTTGAGAGATCCCAGCTGTGGTGTTCTAAGTTAACTTAGAAAAAATTGAGTGACTATGGGATTCTGGAAAGTATATTAGTTTTTGACAATGATGTGTATGATGTGTATCTGTTTTTGGGAGATCAATATAAGAAATAGTAGGCAAAGAAGATACTATGGCAGCACTAAAATGTTATTCTAAGAAGTTCTGCTTAAGTGACCTGGCTTCATGAGAATTTTCCCAGGATATTTGTATTTTCTACGGATACTGCAACAAACCACTTTCTTGGAGTCATTAGGGTAAAACACTGAAGTATTTTCATACATGATATGCCGAAAAGTCAAAAAAACCCTAAGACTTTGACTTATGTCTTCCTGGCTGGTCCTAAGATGTCTTATTTTTATTTATTCAAAAATAGTCTTTGAAATATTCTTTAGTATGCTACTGTACAGGTAAAATTTTCCTCTCACTCCATGCCCACAGCCTCTTTTTTCTTACCTCAGCTGTTAAAGCTCTGCTAGTTTCTGCATTCAGTTTACTTAAGTATGTTTTCATTGTGCTTTCCAGATTATGTTTCTCCATTTCCCACTGAGATCTGAAATATATGATCATTAAAGAGTCAGCAATAGTACAGCAAAGACAGCCTTTTTCATCTTATTCAGAAGGAAGATACATTATACACTTAGTAGGAAATTATTATTTTTTTTAATAATTTTATTAAATCATAATTGTTATTTCTTAAAAAAAGTATAACAGCACATAACAATAAGAGAAGAGGGGGATGGAGGCAGGATGGCTGACTGGAACCAGCTTTCCACAGAGGCTCCCGTCCAGAAGGAGAGTTAAAGGACTCATATTAGGACTCAAGTTTAACAAGAAAGCCGAAGGTTTGGAGCCAAGAGAGAAGGTTGGAGAATGCACGTCAACCCTGCTGAGGCGAGCTGCGAACCCAAGGATACAAACAAAAGGTAAAAAATCCATTGCCAAGCAGTCGGAAGTCCCCTCCCCCATGAGAATGGCTCACAGAATACGCCATAAAGACATGTGAGTGAAGTTCAAATATCCTCCCATTTTAGCCCACAGGAGAGACCCTCTAAAAACTGGACCTCCTTCCCCTACTAGGGTGCCATGGCACTCTCCTGCCAGGCATAAAACTGTATAAAACTGTATACATTCTCTACCTGCAATTTTGAACTCCCAGCACTCCCATCCACTCTCACCCCGAGGTCTGAAAGCCTGTCCACCATGGAGTCCAGATTCTTGGGCATTTTCTCGAGGGGTGTGGACAGGGCATGGGTTGTTGCTGATCTGTACTGATTCTCCGGCACGAGAGAAAGGAGAGGATGGTCAACTGAGAGGGAACTGTACAGGAGAGGCGGTGCCCTGAGGCATAGAGCAACAGCTGCAGCAGTGGGAACAATAGGGCTCACACCCCTGGGAATATTTTGAAAGGACACTCTCAGTCTTTCTGAGCAAACAGAGGAAGCCAGGCATCTTCTCTGGTGGCAGCCACTGGCGGAACAGATCTGGGATGGGAAATGCAGGCCTATGAGTAAAGGGTACGTGAGGCGGTATTAGCTTGGGCAGAGCACGGGGACTAGAATACATGCGTGCAGACACAGCAGAGTTCCAGGGTGGGGGTAACCCAGAGGACTGCTTCACTGAGCCTCAGATGCACCCCTCCCTCAGGGGATCATAGCTGGGACAAAGGGGGTAGGCAGAAGCTGGAACTGACAGCTAAGTGTCTGTTCTGACTGAGTATGCCATAACAGGAACTGCAGCAGAGACCAGGCAGCAGCACAAACAGTGCCGAGTTTCAGTTTCTGTAAACTCAAAAGGCATCTGATCCACAGGGGAATATAGCCAGGACAGAAACAAATTCTGTGAAGTTGTTCTGTTCTGGCAGGAACATCAATCAGGGGCAGGGCTAGAACTGAGTGAACTGCCCCAGCCCCCATTAAGCACCTAAGGTTGTCAGGCCTCACCTCCCCTTGCCGCAAGGTGGCAGAGTATGGCAGCCTGGCTGAGGAGACATAGATCTCCCTGTGATTCAGGCAGGCACAAACCCCTGGAGCATCTGCTCATTGGAGAGGACTGGGTCACAGCCCTGCGGAGTTACCAGTGACTGGGTGTGACAGAGGTGCAAGATGGGGAAGGAGACACCTTCCTAGACTAATTCATTTGCTGGGTTGGTCCTTCTGACCTCACGGAGCACCAGAGTGAGTCATACTTGAGCTGCCAGCAGACCCCTGCTATCTAGTTGCCGGAGACCTTTTGAACTTTCCCACTGGAGACTGGTGCTGACTGGGACAATTGATTTTGGGACTGGGAACTCTTGAACTGGGCCAATCACCCAAGGACTATCAAAAGTGGTACCCTGGGTGTGTGGTTGTGGGAAGGTTTGATTTTCCTTTTCCAATTGTCGCCTGTGGGGGGCAGGGTGACTTAATTGCTGGTATTTCTCCACAACTGAGACTTCAATCCAGAGGAACTGATTCACTAGGGTAAGACAGAGACCAGCTGAAAATAAGACAGAGTCACTTAGCCCCACCACACCAAGAAGGTTGCCAGTTTCTCAGGCCATAGCACTGTACAGGTCCTTGGCAGACCTCCAGGGGAAAAGGTACAGACACCAGTCCCAACTTTTGGGCAAAGGACTAGCCAATCACTACCCCTGGAGACCCAAACCCAACTTCCCCTTATCTGCCCATCTAGCCAAACAGTGTAAAATAATCATAAGGTGAAATCAGTGGGAAAAACTCCAGTAACATGAATAACCAGAGTAGATCAACCTCCCCAAGCAACAATTTGGTGGACACAACTGAAGATCCCTTTCATAAACAGATGGCTGAGATGTCAGAAACTGAATTCAGAATTTGGATTGCAAATAAGATCAAAAGAATAAAGTTGGAATTAGAAATTCAAGGAGCATTTCAAAAGTTGTCTCAAGAATTCAACCAATTCAAAGACAAAATCACCAAAGATTTTCACATATTGAGACAAGAATTTGCAACCTTCAAAGATCTGAGAAATACAGTAGAATCCCTCAGTAACAGAGTGGAGCAAGCAGAACAAAGGATTTCTGACACTGAAGACAAAGCTTTTGAACGCTCCCGAACTCTCAAAGCGGAAGAAAAATAGAGAGCAAAACCGATCATTCTCTCAGAGAGCTCTGTGATAATTCGAAAAACAACCAATATTCGCCTTATAGGGATCCCTGAAAGCTATGAAGTGGCATCGCAAGGCACAGAGGCTCTTCTTCACAAGATTATGAAAGAGAACTTTCCAGACATGCCAAGAGATTCTGAAATTCAGATAATAGACAGTTTCAGAATCCCAGCACGACCCAACCCAAATAAGACATCCCCCAGGCACATCATAATTAACTTCACTATAGTTAATATGAAGGAGAAAATTCTGAAAGCAGCCAGACATAAGAAAACCATAACCTACGAGGGGAAGAATATTAGAATGACTGCAGACCTCTCTGCTGAAACCTTTCAAGCTAGAAGAGGGTGGTCATCGACTTTTAATCTCCTAAAACAAAATATCTTTCAACCCAGGATCCTGTATGCAGCTAAACTGAGTTTCATTTATGATGGAGAAATTAAATACTTAAATGACATTCACATGTGGAAGAAATCTGCCATAACTAAACAAGCTCTCCAGGATATTCTCAGACCTATCCTCCATCATGACAACCGCAATCCTCCACCACAAAAGTAAATTCACTCAGAAACTTTTGCTCAACTTCCAACTTCCACAGTGGCTTAAGAATTAAAAATGTCCATTGGACTTTCGAGAAAGTTGATACCCAAAATTCTACCAGGATTATCAATATTCTCGATTAATGTGAATGGCCTAAATTGTCCTCTGAAGATGCACAGGTTGGCTGACTGACTGGATACAAAAACTCAGGCCAAATATCTGCTGCATACAAGAATCTCATCTTACCTTAAAAGATAAATTTAGACTCAAGGTGAAGGGATGGTCATCTATATTCCAGGTAAATGGAAAGCATAAAAAAGCAGGTGTTGCAAATTTATTTGCAGATACAGTAGGCTTTAAACCAACAAAAGTAAGGAAGGATAAGGATAAACACTTCATATTTGTTAAGGGTACTACTCAATATGATGAGATTTCAATTATTAATACTTCTGTACCCAACCAGAATGCACCTCAATTTATAAGAGAAACTCTAACAGACATGAGCAACTTAATATCCTCCTGCTCCACAGTAGTCAGAGATTTTAAACACTCCTCTAGCTGTGTTGGCTAGATCCTCCACCAAGAAGCTAAGTGAAGAAATTTTAGATTTAAACTTAACCATTCAACATTTGGATTTAACAGACATCTATAGAACATTTCATCCTAACAAAACTGAATACACATTCTTCTCATCAGCCCATGGAACATACTCCAAAAATGATCATATCTTAGGTAACAAGCTTAACCTCAGCAAATTCAAAAGAATAGAAATTATTCCTTGCATCTTCTCACACCATCATGGAATAAAAGTTGAACTCAGCAACAACAGGAATTTGCATACTCATACAAAAACATGGAAGCTAAATAACCTTATGCTGAATGATAGATGGGTCATAGACGAAATTAAGAAATTATCAAATTTTTGGAACAAAACGACAATGAAGAAAATAATTATCAGAACCTCCAGGATACTGCAAAGGCAGTCCTAAGAGGGGAATTTATAGCACTGCAAGCCTGCCTCAAGATAATGGAAAGAGAGGAAGTTAACAACTTAATGGGACAACTCAAGCAACTGGAAAAGGAAGAACATTCCTATCCCAAACTCAGCAAAAGAAAAGGAATAACCAAAATCAGAGCAGAATTAAATGAAATTGAAAACAAAAGAATTATACAACAGATCAATACATCAAAAAGTTGGTTTTTTGAAAACGTCAATAAAATAGATGAACCTTTGGCTAACCTAATCAGGCAAAAAATAGTAAAATTTCTAAGTTCATCAATCAGAAATGGTAAAGATGAAATAACAACAGACTCCTCAGAAATTCAAAACATCCTTAATGAATATTACAAGAAACTCCATTCTCAGAAATATGAAAATCTGAAGGAGACTGACCAATACTTGGAAGCACGCCACCTTATTATACACCATAACCAAGTGAGTTTTATCCCAGGGTCTCAAGGTTGGTTCAATATACATAAATCTATAAATATAATTCAGCGCATAAACAAATTAAAAAACAAAGACCATATGATTCTCTCAATTGATGCAGAAAAAGCTTTTGATAGTATCCAGCATCCCATCATGATCAGAACACTCAAGAAAACTGGTATAGAAGGAACATTTCTTAAACTGATAGAGGCCATCTACAGCAAACTCACAGCCAATATTGTACTGAATGGAGTTAAATTGAAATCATTTCCACTCAGATCAGGAACCAGGCAAGGTTGCCCATTGCCTCCACTGCTCTTTAACATTGTAATGGAAGTCTTAGCCATCACAATTACACAAGAAAAGGTGATCAAGGGTATCCATGTAGTGTCAGAAGAGACCAAACTTTCACTCTTCGCAGATGAAATGATTGTATATCTCGAAAACACCAGGGATTCTACTTCAAAACTCTTAGAAGTGATCAAGGAATACAGCAGTGTCTCAGGTTTATGAGTCAACACTCATAAATCTGTAGCATTTATTTATATCAAGGATAGATAGCCAAGCTGAAAAAACAGTAAAGGACTCTATTCTGTTCATAGTTGTGCCAAAGAAGATGAAATATTTGGGAGTTTACCTAACAAAGGACGTGAAAGATCTCTATAAAGAGAACTATGAAACTTTAAGAAAAGAAACAGCTTAAGATGTAAACAAATGGAAAAATATATCATGCTCATGGCTGGGAAGAATCAACATTGTTAAAATGTCCATACTACCCAAAGCAATATACAATTTTAATGCAATCCCCTCCTGTCATACTTTAAAGATCTCAAAAAAATACTTCATTTTATATGGAATCAGAAAAAAACTCAAATAGCTAAGACATTACTCAGAAATAAAAACAAAGCAGGAGGAATTATGCTACCAGACCTTGGACTATACTATAAATTGATAGTGATCAAAACAGCATGGTAATGGCACAAAAAACAGAGAGGCAGATGTATTGAACAGAATAGAGAACCAAGAGATGAACCCAGCTACTTACTGTTATTTGATCTTTGACAAACCAATTAAAAACATTCAGTGGGGAAAAGATTGCCATTTAACAAATGGTGCCAGGTGAACAGGCTGACGACCTATAGAAGTCTGAAACTGGACCCACACCTCTCACCATTAACTAAAATAGACTCACACTGGATTAAAGATTTAAACATAAGACATGGCACTATAAAAATACTAGAAGAAAGTGCAGGGAAAACTCTTGAAGAAATCGGTCTGAGTGAATATTTTATGAGGAGAACCCCCCGGACAATTGAAGCAACATCAAAAAATATACTACTGGGACCTGATCAAATTAAAAAGCTTCTGCACAGCGAAGAACACAGCAAGTAAAGCAAGCAGACAGTCCTCAGAATCGGAGAAGATATTTGCAGGTTATGTCTCCGACAAAGGTTTAATGACCAGAATACACAGAGAACTCAAACGTATTAGCAAGAAAAGAACAAGTGCTCCCATCTCAGGGTGGGCAAGGGACTTGAAAAGAAACTTCTCTGAAGAAGAGAGGCGCATGGCCTACAGACATATGGAAAAATGTTCCTCATCCTTAATCATCAGAGAAAAGCACATCAAAACTACTTTGAGATATCATCCAACTCCAGTAAGATTAGCCCACATCACAAAATCCCAAAACCAGCAATGTTGGCATGGATGTAGAGAAAATGGAACACTTGTACACTGCAGGTGGGAATGCATACTAATCCGTTCCTTTTGGAAAGATGTTTGGAGAACACTTAGGGATCTAAAAATAGACCTACCATTCTATCCTACAATTCCTCTACTAGGTATATATCCAGAAGATCAAAAATCACATTATAACAAAGATATTTGTACCAGAATGTTTAGTGCAGCCCAATTCATAATTGCTAAGTCATGGAAGAAGCCCAAGTGCCCATCGACCCATGAATGGATTAATAAATTGTGGTATGTGTACACCATGAAATATTATGTAGCCTTAAAAAAGATGGAGACTTTACCTCTTTCATGTTTACATGGATGGAGCTGGAACATATTCTTCTTAGCAACATATCTCAGGAATGGAAGAAAAAGTATCCAAAGTACTCAGCCCTACCATGAACCCAATGTATAGCTTTTTTATGAAAGCTATAAATATGAAAGCTATAACCCAATTACAGCCCAAGAATATGGCGAAAGGGGAAAGGGAGGGGAGGATGGGTGGAGGGAGGGTAATTGGTGGGACCACACCTACGGTGCATCTTACAAGGGTACATGTGAAATTTATTAAATGTAGAATATAAATGTCTTAACACAATAACTAAGAAAATGCGGTGAACGCTCTGTTAACTAGTTTGATGAAAATATTTCAAATTGTATATAAAACCAGGACATTGTATCCCATGATTGCATTAATGTACACAGCTATGATTTAATTAAAAAAAATACAATTTTTTAAATGGGCCAAGAATTTGAATAGACATTTGTCTAATAAAGACATGAAACAATTATAATCCTGATAATGTAAGGTATAGTTATAAAAACTATATATTATGCCCAGTACTAAAAATAAAATATATTGTTTTCAAATAGTAAAAATAAGATATCCTTCAAGTTTTCTATGTCACATGTTTCCTCATTTGACCATGCGTTTTTTTCATTTTAAATAATGTCCAACATTTTCTTAGACAATAATGACAAAATGTGGGCAATTTTCCTGATCAGTAATGGCCTACAAAAAGTGCTAAAATGATAACCTTGCCATTGAAATACTCTCTGTTGTGTTCCATGCATATAAAACTAAAAGACAAATAAATATAAATACCTTCGCAGTCATTGAAAAATCAAAGGTCCAACTGTACTGTATGAGGAATAACAGTCTTGGATGCAGACCGCTGCAACCTGAATTAGTAACCAGCAACTAGCCGTGTATCATGAACGAGTGCCCCCCATCTGACTATGAGCTGTGACTATGTGGTTGGCCAGAACGACATGGAAAGGCTTTCTGGGTCCACTGCACTGCTCTTCCAGACCCACGTACAGCAGTCATGGGTTTTGGCTAGTCTCCAAGGGCTCCTCACTTTTCACATAGTTATATGTAAACTAATGTGTGTGAGTGTGTGTGTATATGCATGCTATACCATGAAGCACGATGTCCTATACTTTCTCCTCCATTTTTCATTTGGAAGACTTTACATACCATGATAAAAAACGTAAGAACTTGTGAAGTGTAACTTTTGTTTAAAGTCGTAATTGTGCAGAGTAATGTACTACAGAAGGATTCAATCAACTTCTCTTAAAAAAAAAGGTGTCATTGTATTAGTTCTATCATTCTGTGAACTGTATTTCAAGCAAAAGGTACAACATTTTAATACATTGTGCAGAATGTACATATGCACAGTGTCTACATACTGCATGCACGTTATATATAGTTATTACAGTTTATGATTATCATGAAAGGAAAGGAAGGAAAATATAAAAAACGCTTCTATGATTGGGAAAAGGTGACTATTACATCAAGAAAGATACCCACACAGATCTTATACATGTGTCTGTAATATTATTCTTATGACTGAAAGTCAGACAATCCTGGAATATCTTAAAAGATCTGACTTGCATTAGAAGAAAATATAAGAAGTTGACTTTAAACTTTTAAAGGCTGATTGACAAAGTCTGACAGCTCTGAGAAATTTTTAAATGTCTGAAATATAATAGACAATGGTTTAAGCTTCTAAAAGCTATTGACCTTGTCATTAAAGAAAAATCATTTGAAGTATATTAAAATATAAAAAAAACAAAAAAAGCACATGAAAAGATGTTCAATATAATCAATGGGAAAATGTAAATCAAAACCATAGTGATATACTACTTCACAAGTAATATAATGGGTAAAATAAAAACCAATAATCTAACAAGTGTTAGATGAAAAATTGGAACCTTAATACATTGTTGATGGGACTGTAATCCAATGCAATTCTCAAAAAGTTAGTAATAAAGTTTATTGATAACCCAGTAATTCCATTCCTTAGTATACACCCAATAGAAAAGAAAATATGTTCATATAAAATCTGCATATAAATGGTCATAACAGCATTATTCACAATAGCCTAAAAATGGAAACAAGCTAATATCCATCAACTGATGAAAAATAAAATGTAGTATGCACGAAGAACAGAATATTATTTACCCATAGAAAGGAAATGAGTATTGATACATGCCATAGCACGGATTATTTTGAAAATATTAAGTGAAAGAAGTTAATCACAAGAGGCCATATACCATGTGATTTAATTTATGTGAAATGTTTAAAACAGGCAAATACCTAGAGACAGAAAATAGATTAGTGGTTGCCAGAAGCTAGATAGGGAGTGACTTCTAATGTACAGGCTTCCTTTGAGGGTGATAAAAATGTTCTGGAAATGGATAGCAGTGATGATTGTATACCTCTGATCATACTAAAAGAACAACAAACTGTATATTTTAATAAGGTGAATTTTATGCTATATGAATGAAATACATATCAGAAAAGCTTTTATAAAAAAAATGATTACTGGGTGTGGTGGCTCACGCCTGTAATCCTAGCACTTTGGGAGGATGAGGTTCGAGACCACCCCAATCAAGAGCTACACTCCATTTGTTCAATAAATAAGAGAAATTAGCTGGGTGTGGTGGCACATGCCTGAGTCCCAGCAACTTAGGAAGCTGAGGCAGGAGGATCATCCGAGCCCAGGAGTTTCAGACTGCAGTGAGATATGATCACACCTATTACACTCTACTCTAGGCAACAGTGTGAGACCCTGTCTAAAAAAAAAAAAAAATTACCCACAGGCGAAAACAGGTGAATCAGAATAGAACTTAACCAGTTTTATAAAGCAGTCACACTTAGAAGCATTGATTAAAGTAAAGAAATAAACATTTTCTGAAGCTCTAGTTCTTGGCAGTATTTTGTTATGGTTTTATAACTCTGTTGACAGCTACAGTATTTAACAATCTCTCCCAGCAGTTTTCTAGAGGCAGAGTTCCCACTGCACCTCACAACATGCCTAGGACACTTCTAGTTTACACCTATTATTGCAGTAAACTGTGAAAACTGCTCAATATCAGGCTCGAAAGTAACCCAGTTTGAACAATAAATTATAAAGCTCCTATAGCCAGAATGTACTGAGTTTCAAAGAGGGTGTACCCTATAAATGCATGAATGTATACATGATCTAGGTGTTTATGATTTAACAAAAAATAAATTAAAAAAAAACAAAAAACAAAGAGGGTGTACCCACCCAAAGAGAAAACTAAGTTTGTACCTTTTCATGGAAAGTTGCTCTTTAAGGTTCTTGATTTCATTATCTTTAGCATGGATTTGACGTTGTAATCTAAGCAAGTAAGAAAATCATAAAACGTTAGAAATTATTTCTCATTAACATAGAAAAGCTCTGTCAGTAGCTGATGAGAGGACCAGATACATCCATTTTGGGCCACAAATCTTAACCCTGAAAACAATAATTCAATTCCTATATCTGGTCCTTTGACATTTATCTTTTTCGTTTCTGATGTCTTATTTACTGACTTCACCCAAAAAGGAGAACTATGTCCTAACTCTGTAAATCAGAAAGGGATTGACAAGTGTTTATCTTATATTCCAAGCTTAATGATTTGGAAAAACATCTTCAGCTTTTTAGATGAAACATCTTCTAGCTTTTCTTCACTAGAAAACAAAGATAGCATTTTCTGATTTTTCTAAGCCTATGGTGGGATCGAGAACTTTAAGTTCCTTCACGAGATATTATATCAAATCATGCAAATTATTAAATACTTAAGGTTTAAGGAAATCAGACTTGGGAGTCACTCACACGACCTAATATAGAAAAATGAATACAAATTTTGTATAAACCAGAAGGTATAACCTGTGATCAACTTAAAAATATGCAAGAAACTATTAAGAAAAATACAAAGTAATACTTTTTAGTTGACATAATTTCCAATACCATTTTTGATGTTCCTCTCTCATGCTGCTATATTTCTTTTTACAACCAAGCTTTTAAATAAAACTCCCAATTACCTTCAATATGAGGAGATTTATAGCAAAAGTACATTTCTCTTTAAGTACCTCATATGTTCAGACTTTTGGGATACATGGGAGTTTGAATTAATGTAAATTACTGAAATGATAAAGCCTTGAAACCATTACTTCAGTGTTGGCTGGATTGTGTACCACTAGTTTTCAGAGATGAACCACTCACCATTAAGCTTCTTAGAAGCTGTAAGACTTATAATCAATGTTCTGTTGATCTGAGAATGCGGTAAAAAGAAACTAGGTTTCGTTCTGTACAAAAGAGGTCATGTTCTGAAGTGACAAGTAAGAAATATAAGCTTTATTACTCTAATATATAGGAATATGTTGACAGAGTTGAAAGTAGTAAGATTTCTTTTTTTTTTAAATTTTAAGTAAATTTATATCAGGTTAACGTGAGGGTGAAAGTAGTAAGATTTCTAAAGTTGACAGATTCTTTTCCTGTGCATACTTCTATTACTTCAATGTTTTACCAGCTCTAGTTTAGAGTGGGCAGTAAGAGTTAGAACTAGTGGGGAATTCAGAAGACCTAGATTTTTAAATATTGAAAGATAAGGTAGGCATAGCTATTATCTGGCTCATATATGAACAAGCTATAGATATTCAAGTAGATGTAACTTTTCAGTCCTATTTTTCTCATGTAACATGACAGGGTAGCATTATTATATTTTCTTTATAAAAGATCTAAAGTTCTCAAGCTGGCTGTCAAGTTTATTACAGAAATTTTATTGACAGTAGTTTCTTGATGTTTATTAAGTGCTTAATGTAGTTTGTGCAAAATAGGTCACTTTATATACATTTTCCTTAGTACCTCAATTATCATCAACAAATATCTGCCAAACATTTACCACAGACATGGCATTGAATTAAGCCAAAGAAAAAACATTCTCTGGCTACCTAATAAAATCCATTTTCTAAGATGAAAAATATAATTAAAAAGTATATTCTTAGGCTCGGCGCCGTAGCACAGTGGTTATGGTGCCAGCTACATCCACCGAGGCTGGCAGGTTCAAAACTGGCCTGGGCCAGCTAAACAACAACAACAACTGCAACAAAAACATAGCCAGGCACTGTGGCAGGTGCCTGTAGTCCCAGCTACTTGGGAGGGTGAGGCAAGAGAATCGCTTAAGTCCAAAAGTTTGCGGTTGCTGTGAGCTGTGACGCTATAGCACTCTACTGATGGCGGCATAGTGAGACTCTGTCTCAAAAAAAAAAAAAAAATATGTATATATATATATATATATGTTTTATTTTACTCTTGGAAATGTTCAAGTGAATTAAACAAAGAAAAAGTTCAAAAGTTTGTATAAGAAGCTTATATAAGAGTATACTCATGCTTCTAGTCTACCTGGGTGGCCTGTCCTTTCTCTTCTCTTATCCTACCTAGCCTATAATGTTAAATTCAGTGTTATGTCTTCAAAAAGTTCTTCCTTCCCTGACGAAGTTCTTCCTTATCACAACAATCAAAAGTACTCTATTTACCTCCCACCCAAGAAATACCTACAAAATATATAACCTTAACAGTTATTTATATGTACTTTCTAAAATGAATTTTTCATTTTTAGATAATTATAAATTCACATTCAAGTGTAAGAAATAATGCAGAACAATCCCATGTACTCTTTCTTGGATTTCTCCCAATGCAACATCCTGTAAAACTATAGTACATATCATAACCAGAATGTTAACAGTTATACAGGAAAGATACTGAATGGTTCTACTACCATTTTGCCATTTTAGAGCTAGATCCACTTCCTTCCCTCTCTCTTCCTCTTTTCATAAGCTTGGAAACACCAATCTGTTGTCCTTTTTTGTAATTTTATCATTTCAAGAATGTTATAGAGGGCGGTGCCTGTGGCTTAGTGAGTAGGGCGCTGGCCCCATATACCAAGGATGGCGGGTTTGAACCTGGCCTCGGCCAGACTGCAACCAAAAAATAGCCAGGCATTGTGGTGGGCACCTGTAGTCCCAGCTACTTGGGAGGCTGAGGCAAGAGAATCACCTAAGCCTAAGAGCTGGAGGTTGCTATGAGCTGTGATACCAATGGTGGCATAGTTGAGACTCCATCTCTAAACAAACAAACAAAAAAGAATGTTATAGAAATGTAAATGCACAGCATATAAGAATTTGGGATAGGCTTCTTTCACTCAGTGTAATTCTCTGACGTCTGCAGGGTTTGTAGTGCTATCACTATTTCATTCCAGATGGTGACAATTTATATCTTTTCTCTTTTTATTTAAGACACTCTCACTTTGTCACCCTTGGTAGAGTGCTGTGACGTCACAGCTCACAACAACCTCAAACTCTTGGGCTGATGCAATTCTCTTGACTCAGTTTTTCATTTTTAGCGAGACGTGGTCTCACTCTTGCTCAGGTTGGTCTCCAACTTGTGAGCTCAAGTGATCCACCTGTCCCAGCCTCCTAGATGCTAAGATTACAGGCGTTAGCCACTGTGCCAGGCTTATGTCTTTGCTCTTATCTGTTTTGCTAGAGATTTGCTAACTTTGTTAATCTTCTCAAAACAAACAAAAACACAAAAAACAGCTTTCTGTTTCACAGATTTTCTCTATTGTTTTTCTGTTTCCAACTCCATTGTATCTCTTTTTTACATCTATTTTGGTTTTCTTTTTCTGAGATCTTCAAGTGAGAGCTTAGAATGTCCATTTGAGACTTTTCCCTTTAATGTGTGTATTTAGTGTTAAAATCTTCTCAGCATTGCTGTATACCCCAAATTTTGATATATTAGATTTTCATAGTAATTCAGTTCAATGTATTTTTGTTTGCCATGAGATGTCTTCTTTCACCCTTGCATTAGTTAGACATAGATTGTAGTTTCCAAGTGTCTGGAGTTTTCAAACGCTGATGTTTGTTACTGATGTCTAGTTTGATTACATTTTGATCTGAGAATATGCTTTGTATGATTTCAACCTTTTAAAGTTTATTGAGGTTTGTTTTATGGCCCAGGATATGGTCTATCTTGATATATGTCCTGTGGGCATTTGAAAGCCTGTGTACTCTGTGGTTGTTTGGTACAGCTTTTTATAAATATTGCAAGATCCAGTTGGTTGACAGTCTTCTCTACATCCTTGTTGATTTTCTGTTTAGTAGTCCTATAAATTGACAGTAGGGTTTGAAGCTCTCAGTTACAATGGTAAATTTTTTACTTCTTTCAGTTCTGTCAAGTTTTGCCTCATGTATTTAGTAATGTTCTGCTGTTTGGTACATGTACATTTAAGTTCTTATTTCTTCCTGGTGGACTGATCCGTTTATCAATATGCAATATCCCTCTTAGCAGTTTTCTGTTAAGTCCTCTTTATCTGATTTTAATACAGCCACTCCTACTTTTTTTTGATAAATGTTTGCATAGAGTGTCTTTTACCATGCTTTTACTTTTGAGCTATTTGTGTTGTATTTGAAGTGAGTTCCTTATTAACGGCATATTGTGGGATCACATTTTGCTTGTTTTCAAATCTACTCTGCCACTCTGTCTCTTAATTGGTGTATTGAGATCATTTACACTTAAGGTAATTATTGATATGTTAGAGCTTAAGTCTGCCATTTAATTATTTGTTTTTTATTTTTGTCTAATTATTTGGTCTTTTATTCCTAAAAAATTTTTTGCTTAAATACAGGATTCCTGATTGTTTTCTTTCACTAATTGAATAATGTGCCACTTCCTTCTGGCCTCTATGGTTTCAGATTAAAAAATCTGTCATTTAAATTAGTGTTCTCACATAAGTCATGTTTCTCTCTGCATGCTTTCAAGATTTTTGTCTTTAGTTTTCAAGTTTGGTTATGATGTGTCTGTACTGGCCTGGATTTCTTTGGGTGTTTACCACTTGTGGTCCACTTAGTTTCTTGAACTTGTAAATTTATGTATGTCCTCAAACTTGGGAAGTTTTCAATTATTTCTTTGAATACTTTTCCGATCCACCCCCCACTGCTCCCCTTCTGGAATTTAGATGATAAGTACTTTGCCTCTTTTGTTACTGTCCTGTATCAGTCTCACCCCCACCCCTCCAACGCCACCCCACCCCCCTCCCCTTCTGAAATTTACATGATAAATACTTTGCCTCTTTCATTACTGTCCTGTATCAGTCTCTGATACTCATATTTAAAATTTTTGCCCCAGTCTATTTTCTCTTTGCTCTTCAGATTAGGTAAATTCTACTCATCTGTCCCCAAGTTTAATACTCTGTCATCTCTCCTCTACTAGTGACTATATTCCCATACATTTTTATTGTAATTATTTTATTTTCTAGTTCTATAACTTCCATTCTTTATTAAAACATTTCTTACTGCTATTTTCTAGATTTTCACTTGTTTCAAGAGAAGTCAATTTCATTGAAGCACTTTTTGTGATGATTGCTTTAAAATCTTTGTCAGATAATTCCAGTACCTGAATCATTGTAATATTGTCATTTGTTGGTCTTTTCTCTTTCATGTTGTGAATTTCCTAGTTCTTAGTATGACGAAGGTTTTGTATTGCAGCCTAGATATTCTGGATGTTACAAATCTCTGAATTTTATTTAATTTTCCTAATTTTGGCAAGCAGTCCCTCTATTGAGGTATTACATATGAGCCAAGGAGATGTGTATGTTTACCTTTGCACTGGGCTCTACCAACAGCACTCCAGCAAAAGTGGGCACTGACTCACACTGCCTTGATACAGACGAGAGGCATAGAAGTTCAGCTCTTCCCTCAGTTCAACTAAAAGCTTCCCATAAAAGTGGAGCACCAACTCACACTGCCCTTTGGCCTCCAAGTTATATATAAGATCTGCTCCTTGCTGGGCCCTTCTGACTCCAAGAAAGGAGAAAGCAAAGAGCTGACTCATACAACTTTGTTGCTGCAGGGGGAGGCTAAACCCCAGCTGCCTGATGTGCCCTGCTGACACTAGCTGAGCGGATGGGGGAAATGGAATGCCACCTAGCCCCATGGATGAAGACTTAGCTTCAAATGAGAAGAATCGGACTGAAGCCTTGCACTGACTACCATGCACTGGCTTAGGTCACACTGATGCTGGACAGAGGCAGAGGCTCATCTCGCAGTCAGACCACACTGACATATCCTGGCAGAGGAACTGGAGTACTATCTCCTTCTGCCTGGTAAGAATTGGAAGTCAACTGCCTGCTTAGCATTGCTGACACCGTCCTGGGAGTAGGATAGGATTGCTTCCACCTACTTCTGTTAGGTGGAAGAATCAGAATACATTGCCTACTTCTGAGGGGTGGTATGGGGCCATTGGTGTTTGACTGAAGTTAGATGGGTATTATCAAAAAAATTTTCTGTTGTTGTACTTTCCATTTCTTGATCCTTTGTCTAGAGCAGTGATTTTCAACTGGTGTGCCACAAAAGGATCTTAGGTGTGCTGTGAAAATTTTCAAAGATCATTAATTAAATTATTTTCAAAAGAAGTTCAAAGCAAAGTAAGTATCTTCTTTTTCTTATTCTTTTTTGATCAACATAATTTAAGTGTGCCATGGAAGTTAACTATAAGTTCAAGTGTGCTGTTGAATAAAAAAGGCTGAAAAACACTGGACTAGAGAGAGCAGGCTTTTCTTGAAGTTTTCTTCCCCTGTGCTTATTGGCAGTTCCATGTTGAAGACTTTCACAGTGCTCTGTCTGGGATATATGGGAGAAAATAGGGAAATTTAACTGCCATTTTGTTCCAAAGTCTAACTGTCCTTACACATTGCTTCTTATTCTGCCTTCTTGGAGTATTCCTAGGCTTGTTTATTCTGTTATATCCAGGGTGTTTAAGTTGTGAAAGGAAACCACTGTGAAACATGGGGCTATTACATTTTGGTGGATGTGGAAATCTCTCTATTATATGTGATTTTAATCTTTACATGTTAATACTATCCATTAGCTCGTAAACAATGTTTTGCATATCTTGGTATCTTCTACATGTTCCTTACATAATTTTTCTAACATAGTGGCACTTGACACATGTATGGTAAATACTCAATAGTGAATGCTTGTTATGTGAGACCTATGCATCCCTGCAGGCATGTCCAACCTTTTGGCTTCTTTGTGTCACATTGGAAGAAAAAGAGTTGTCTTGGGCCAGACATTAAATACACAAGCACTAATGAAAGTTGATGAGCAAAAAAAAAAAAAAAAAAAAAGTCATGAAATCTGCCACCACATATAAGCAAAAAAATTGGTTTTAGCATGAAGCATATAAAAATGCATGAACCAGCTGTCAGAGCTGAGGAGGGACAGACTCAGCTGGTAAAGGAGAGAGGCAGCTCATGTGTACTGATGGTGTTTGCTTTTCTAATCTCTAATATTATATAATGTATTTCTGGATTGGTCACCTTCACCTTCCAAGCTAAAAGACAGTTAATCCTAACAAATAGCTTCTTCAGTGACTGCATGTAGCTTAGTTTGCCATACCTTTCCTAGGTCCTCACTGCCTTCTGAACTTGAAAGATCTCTCTAACTCCAGTAGGGACCAGTCTGAGAGTGTTTGTGACTGAAATTCTGTTGCTGGAACGATAGCATCCAGGTCTTCCCAATGAGCCCTTTCACGTTGGAGATGTAGCATATGAGAGTAAAGCAAATCTGTCAAATATTTCTCCAACTTTATAAGAATTCCTTGGACTTCTTCCTCTAAAACATTCTTAGCACTTGTCCATTCTCCTTACTTGCATTCTAGAACTATAAAAACTAGGCTTCATAGAGAGGTGGTATTTTGTGTATTACTGTTTATTAAAACAATGTGTTACAAACTATGCTACTATTTCAGTGAACACAGTTTGGAGGCAGTGATTAGCCCAAAAAGAATAAAGCAGGTCACTTATGTTTCCCTATTAAGTCAGAATTTTTGGTTTTAGGCATTAAAATTTAAGGTTGCAGGAGAAGAGAGACTAGTGGCAGGGGAGGAGGGGAGAGTCTTTATGAACTTTTCTCAGGCTTAGAACACAAATATTCTGAGACCAACATAAAAACCACTCAGCTGATTCCATGAGAGTCTTTGAGAAATGTACTCATCATATGCTATAAAGAAGCAGCCACTCATTAGTCACATTCTTTCAAATTAGAGCCATGACCTGGAAGTTAATTATCTTTCTTATGTAATTCTATTAACTTCACACTTGCTCCACCAATACATGAAAAGCTTCATATACAGTATGAGCAGCTGCTTATTTCTTGATCTGTTTGTCCAGGCAAAAAAAAATATTTAGTTTTTAAGTAAGCACAGTCCAGTGGTTGGAACTCTTAATGTGCAGTCACAATGCCATCTAGTGGCTTAAGAGATTAACTATTAAAAATGCTGTTCATTATGGAACTGAACACAGAAATTTCCCTTTTATTAAAGATTTGCTCTTACTTGGAAACCTTATTGATTCCAAAAGCCACTTGTTGGTTAAGAGACGCGATGATTTTGTCCTTCTTTTTAATCTGCATTTGGTTTTCTTGCCACCGAAAAGTCACTGTCTTCAACTGTCTTTTGAAATCCTGATCAATGAAAAATATTATTTCACAGTTAATTCTGTTCAAGTCACCAGAAATGGAAAGAAAAAAAAAACAAAAAAAAAACCTGGGTCCTTTTTTATTTATGTATTTATTTTTTGAGACACAGTCTCATTATGTTGCCCCCAGAAGAGTACCCTGGCATCACAGTTCACAGCAACCTCAAACTCTTGGTGCCACAACATCTGGCTATTTTTTTGTTATAGTGTCATCGTTGTTTGGCAGGCCCAAGCAGGGTTCGAGCCTGCCAGCCCTGGTGTATGAGGACAGCACCCTTGCTGCTGAGGTATAGGCGCCGAACCCAAACAAGGTACTTTTAAAAAATAAAATACCATTAAGTTTAACATTTTAAAAACTTCTCACTTCCCTCAGATCTAATGACAAAAGTACTTACTTCACACTGATAGTGCAATTTATAAAGCTGCCGCTGACGAGCAAGCCTTTCCTTTTCTGTTTCTCCATAGTCTGCAGCTACCTTGCCGGATGAGCCCTATTGAGCAAATGGAATATACATATTCCTTATTTTTCTCTTTAAAAAAAATCACTGATATTTTGATTATTTAAAAGGGATTTAATGTTGCTATCTTACTCCTCTTTATGTTTTTTGCCTCAACTCAACTATCACTGTTATTAGTTTAGATAAACCCACCTCACCTGCATTATATCATTCACTAAACAATACCAGCTGCTGCTGCTATTGGCTAACACTAACTGCATGCTTACTATTTTAAAGCATTTTTTGATAATGTTTTTATTATCATAACAACTGTATCAGGAAGGCGTTCATTATTCCCATTTTAGAAATAATAAAATCAGTATGTAACTTGCTTACATTCACATGGTTAAGGAGACTGAATTCTAATATAGGAAAGTCTTAATTGCCCAAGCACTGTATCATCTCAGTTTAATGTTTAACTTACCCACTAGATTTTAAACACTATACTAAGAGAGACCGTGTCTTTAAGTATAGCTCTTGATACAATGCAGGTGTTAGATGCTTTTGAATAAATGAATGAACAAACATTTTTTGAAAGGTATATGACACTTTGATTTTATTTTTGAGTTCTCATAATTCTTATGGCTACTGAATGAAAACCAGAGGTCCCATATTTAAACTTTGGTGTGACATCCAAAGATAAGAATATCACTTCAGTTAAAATGTACATTTTCTAACTGAAAAAGAGGAAAAAACTATAGCAATTATATAAATATTGTTCTATCAGCTAGGGAATCATTTGTACTAACAGTATCCTTAAGACAATGAATATTCCTACATACTATGCACCATTATATTTAAACCACAGAACAGATTCACTGAATGCTCAGGAATGGGTAAAATAAGCTATTTAAAAAAAAATCATTTGCTTTGTCTAATTAAGTGTTCTATTGAGGAGTTAAGTCTTATTTATACATACATATGCCTCTTCATATACAGGGACATCATTCTACAGTGACTACTACCAGGAACAGAACCAGAAAAAATTGTTAGATGTTAATCTTTTTTTTGTAGACATTCATGATAGCAATTAGATTTAATTCAATAAAATGAAAGTAGCTTTATTTTAAAAAACAATTTTTCTCATGGCATTTAATCTAGTGAGATTATGCCAGTTTTTTTTTTTTTTTCTTGTGGTATTCAAAAACCCTTTGTAAGAAATCTATCGATAATCAACTTTGCCCCATAGTTAAAGCAGGAAATGATTTGAGGGCTAAAGTGAAGTTTCCAGTTCCTGGGCGTTTGTTCTTGTTCTATTTTCTTTTACATATTCTCTCAGACCTCCTTTCCTGTTTTTTTACATCCTCCTCACAAACAAAGCATAAACCACTAGGTTTCTCAAAGACTCATGCTGTTCCAAGAATCACAGGGAAAAAGCAAGTTAACAATAGTATCTGAAAGAAGGCAGGCAAAGATGTGCCCTCTCCGATCATGCTCACCTGTTCTATCATATCCAGAATATGCAGTTCATCCAGGCTGTAGAACTTGTCTTCTGTTGCAGAATCCTCTTGAACATCACTTGCATCATCTTTTATAAATCCACTGACTGAATGTGGATTTGCTTGTTCGTTCTTCAAATGTTCTTCCTTTTCAGCCATATATGGGCTAAAGTGGAGACACAATCAATGTGATCTTTTTAAATTGTATAGTGCTTTTCGCCTAAGCTATTGTTTCCCAAATTAGAATTGTACTAGTCTCATGAGATGTTCAGCATTAGAAAAAAGGGTTCATGGTCAAAGAAAGTTTGGACAGTGCTTTCTTTTGAAGATTCACATCAGCATATTTGAGATAGCAATTAATCAAGGTACCTATTTAATTCTGTTCAGTTTGGTGTTTTCAAGAGTTATGAAACTACAGTATTCATTTTTCAAATTATAACCATTAATATCAGTTACTTTGAGAAACATTACTTTGAAAAATATTATTGGCATGCATTTCCACATCTGCTACATTATTTTACCATCATAACATTATTGTTTCCCCCCCACAATTTTCTTGACAAGTAGATTGATTCAATCAACTTCAGTGCTTAGGTCCAATGTACAATTTAAATAGAAGGTTGAAAATAGCAGCACAAAGTAAATTGTAAAATGGAAGTTTCTTTTGTAACAGGACTTTTAAAAAAAACTATAGTAATAACATTGATTTCAGTAACTGAACTACTAACAGGGACCACTTAAAAAAGTGAAAATACTGTATATACATAGAAAAGGTACAATAAAAATGCAATGTAAGAGTAAATATTGGTACACATGTCTAGGGCCATGAATGGAGCTTATAGGACTGAATGCATGAGTTAAGTAATGAGTGAATGTGAAAGCCTGGTGTTTTCATACATGACTGTAGACTTTATAAACATTGTAAACTTAGGCTGTACTCAATTTGTTTTAAAAATAATGTAAATGCACTATGATGTTTGGTGGCTCTGTCACTAGGTGATAGGAATTTGTGATAAGAGTTTTTCAGCTACATTATTATTTTATGGAACTGCCATCATCATGTATGCATGCCATCATTGAAACACTGTTAAGTACTAAGTGGCAAATAACTATACAATAATAGCACTGGATTAATACAGGAAAACATTCATATTTCTAAGAGATGCAAACTAAAGCAAGAGTAAAATTATAATAATAGCTGGGATTGAAAACACTTTAACAAGGAACAAGTTGTCAAAGGAAGCATGAAACGTGAAAAACAGGTAACTGTTGAATCAGGATGACAGGTGTATATGTATATATATATGTATATGTATACATATATCATCTTTATTTTTGTGTATATTTGAAAATCTAATTTAAAAACAAAGTTCCTTGGGCGATCTGGTCGCCATCCAGATTTGGATCTACAATGATTGATAACACTGTTTCGCCTTTATTAATTTATTTTCATGGCATTTAGAGACAGCCTGAAAAAAAAAATTGCTGCTTCAGTGGCTCAACTTGTTGCCAAGTGGAAACACATCTTGGATGATTAACTGTTTTACAAAACAAGTGGATCATGTCCATAAACAATTAGAAAATATCAACTACAATAGCTTTAAAGTTAACAAATATGTTCTTGCTGCCATTTTAAAGACATCCTATGTCCCCAGACTTCTCTAAAGTTATTAATATTTAGTTTAAATTTTTTGGTGGGAAAATGATCACTTCATTGGACTGTCTCCCCCCTTCCTTCATCTATCACACTGTCTTCCATCATGCACAATATATCTCACAGTGATCCCTTGATGTTAAAATGTTTCCATTAAAGGATTAAAATTCATGGGACACAACTACAACAGGGACTCTACCTAACAAATTCAAAAATTGTGACCTTGTTATTTGCACTCTCACAATAACCTGAAGTTTAAAAAAATGATTAAAATTCACTGTCAACAACAGGGCTTTAAAAACCCTCAGGTTAAATTAAAAAAACAATAAATCGAACCCAACTTTTTGGTAAATGCGGTGAGTGGGACATAATAATGATTTGTCCTTTAAAGTTAAGCCTAACTCTAGATTTGGGAACCTATAATATAGATTATGTTTTATAGGATTTTAAGCTAGACACAAGTTAGTTCTTGAATGAAGCAGTAGGCATCAGATGACTCTTGAGCAGCCTTATAGAAAAATGTAAGAGATTCTATTCTTCCAAAGCAAATGATAAATTAACTTTTTGTCATGTCCTGTTAAAAAATGGGGTTTATTATGACAGAGGACTATCCTTTCTTCTCTTAGTAAGAACACTTTCCAAAGAAAGGTTGTGTCATATTGGTAAAGTCTATTTTGAAAATACTAAAAAAAAAACCTTAAAAATTAAAATAAAGTATACTTACACTTCATCTTCTTTTGAGTCCTTATTCTGAAAAACAGCATCAAGAATTAGTAATCTATATTAAGTATTTCAATAAACATAGTGATATGGCTGCATGTAGGTCACTGTTTCTCAAAATTTTTTTACCACTATCATAGTAATACATCTTATATCGTGATGTTGTATGTACTTATACATATATATACATTTACACATCAGTATAAAACTGAAATATTAACTTCCCTGAAATAAATCTTACTCATATGTGATGAGTGTTATTTTTTTTTACTGTTGGGGATTCATTGAGGGCACAAGAAACCAGGTTACACTGATTGCATTTGTTAGGTAAAGTCCCTCTTACAATCGAATGTTAGTATTTTTTATTCTTATTTATTTTATTTCTGTTTTTTTAATGTTTTTTTAACTAAATTGATTTTATAATCTACTACTAAGTTTTGAAACATAACTTGAAAATTACCCACTCTGGTATACGTTGGGATAGGTGTACATACCCATTTATTCCTTCACTATATACAAGGGTTCTTGAATATATACATATAAGAAGAAATCACAGTGATATATATTTTAAGAATCTTATAGAAAAAGAAGTATTAAGGAGATCACTTGGGAGAAAATCTTTAAAAGCCCCAAATGCTATGTTTATTAAAATAAAGCTATAAAGGGAACATATTAAGTAAAAGTAATATTCATAACTTCAACACCTATTAAAGTTAAGAATATCACAGTATTAATTTCTACCATCTCCTGCTTACAAGAAACTTCAGAGCCTCCTTCTCCAGAGATACAATGCTTCACAAATTTGTTTTGCTTCCTTATCTGTATACCAAGAGGATTTTTGTGTTTCAATGTCTCATCTGCTCAACATCCAATGACAATATGATTCTATAATTTAGAATTACTGACTTCTGGCTTGGTTCCAGTATACTTGAATCCCTTAGTTGAAAAGACTTTTAGTTGTTCATAATGAACATATGTAGTATAGTTGATTATTTCCCAAATTCCTTTATAGCTCATCCCATGGTAACTTTATACCAATGCATATACCTGCCTCTCATATAGGCATCTCTACAACTTCCCTCCTAAAGTTAGAAAGGACACTCAATTTGAGGGGCTTTATTTATTTTCTGTCATGTTTATTTTTTCCCCAAGTCTTCATCACAAAAGACTTCCCTTCTTTTGCCTACCCTAACCCTGGGGGTGGGGTGGGAGGATTTAATTAAGCCTCAAAAGAGTTATTTGTTTGGATATATTAGAAGATAAATAAATACTAAATTTTTAACTGAAGAGATCATATAGAGTTGCTACAAAATTCCTATACATACTAGTTAGAAGTTATCTGTACTGTCCCTTATATTTGCTACATAAATTTTCCTTTTTCTTTATACTCCTCTCAGGAGTCCCTAAGGTATTTTTAGGATGATTGTTTGGTCGACATTTGCAAAACAAATAATGAACATCATTTCATGCCAGGAGACTTTGTCATCACTCCGCATATAACACAAGCAAAGTTCTAAATGTTATAATTTTTCAAGAGAACTACTTATTGGAGAATTTGGTTGACTTTACTTTTGTAACTGATGGCTTATGATACAACCTGACCATTCTTTGCACCTATAACAACAGTAATTGAGTATTTGGAAAAGAATTATTCCATATGCATAAATTCTAGCATTTTTTAGATCCTACAGCACTTTAAGGTCCTAATTTAAAATTTAGGAAAAAGATACACAATATACCACAAGATATAAGATATACCATCTGTCTACTGATGTTCAAATTTTAAATTGATAAAATTATTGTATTTTTCAAAAGTATCTCAATTTCAGTTAATAAAATAAATTCAAAAAAATCTTAGGATGTTAAAGAAACAAAACAGTCCTAGATATTTAATAAAAAATTTATAATGTTACTAGTCATAAATTTTTGACTTATGTCATTTATGTTTATTTAGTTGTGCTTGTTGCTTGTTTAATTTCAATTTGACATAGAAATGAAACTTTCCCATTTAACTAAAATTGGAAATTTGATCATTACCATATTTTGGAAATAATACTTTGGAAATAAAGAAGAGATGCATTATATACCCTTGGTATTTAGCTCTGAGGTTCAGCAGCTGTGAATTTACTTGGTTAGTTTATGTGGTATTAGGCTTGGGACTTATTTTGACAAAATTGAAAATATCACTACAATAATGAACTAGGTTGTATTGAATTAGATAAGAATTTGTCTAAAATCTTTATACTCAGGTCTTTAATAACCAAAATAACTTCTTGATGGTTATAATATGAACGTAATAACATTATTATTATCAGATTAGGAGTATACATTTTCTTTATTTTGCTTCTGACCTGTAAGTATTTTATAAATTCATCTTCATTACCTTAAGTTTTATTAATAATTAAAATGTGTATGTACTTTCAAATGACTAATAACATAAGCTCACCATATTGTAGTTGTGCAACTATTCTCATTCAGTTTATATCAAGATTTTAAATATATTTTTCAGGACAGAATATTAACATT
>CAUYRH010016249.1:0-16483 GCA_963574655.1 Perodicticus potto | reverse complement strand
TGCTAATATCCAATGACCCAACATCATCCACACCGGGTAATATGGGGATCCACTTATTTACATTTAAAATAGGCACAAAGGGAACTTTTGCAGAATTACAGAACATAATTTTTCATAAACATAAATTTGTGAGGAAAATTCTCCAGGGCATATGGGAATTTGGATGGAGAGAATGGAGACAAGACACTATATGTAGGGGAGAAGGATTTCTCAGAGCCTCTTCACTATTACAAGAAAAGGGCAAAAGAGTATTTGAAACAAACTTATTAGGCACGAACACCACAAGTAGAGAAGAAGTTGGAATCTCAAAGATTTCCAACTTAGAGATATTGCAGGAGAAAAGGCAGTCACAACCCTGTGTTATGACACATTTAGCTGAGAAGCAACCAGTTCTTTCTCTTTCCCTGACTGCCCTTGATTTCCTTCTCTGGTGAGATTACCTGGATATATATTCCACCTGCATCTTGATAATATGGCTTTAAAGGCATCAGCACAACCTGTTCACCTGCTCCCACCACATCCACAGGCTGAGAAACCTTGAAGCAAAAGAAATATATATATATAGACATACACACCCTTTCAGGTTCTTTTATTATAGGAGACAATTGATTGGGAACAAGGAGCTTTCACATAAAGACCAAAGTGTGACTTTCGTATTTCTTGCCCTCAGGTGCCCTCCCCTGCCAGCAATTTCAGCTATGGCAAGGTAATGTTGCACTTTACCTCTAAGTCTATCCAAGGAGCACTCACTGTCTTTATTGATCATTCAGGGAGGTCAGAAAAAGAAATAGTGGCTTGGAAAGAAAAAGTCAAATCAAAACACCTTTTACCTGAAGGACATTCCTGCACTCAAATAGCAGAATTAGCAGCTGCTGTTGTAGCATTAAAAACATTTTCTAAGCCACTTAACCTGTTGCTGTCTCTGCCTATGTCATGCAGACAATGCAAGTCATCACTGATGCTCTTGTACACCAACCTCACAATGAAAATTTATTAACATTATTCCTTTCCTTGCAAGTCTTATGTAATCCAGAAAAAAAACTATAGTTGTCATCCATGTACCTTCTCATTTTAATCTCTCAGGTACTATCTCAGAAGGCAACACCATAGCAGACTCTTTAGTAATGTTTAACTCCACTCTGTCTACTGCCATCCATTCACATCAATATTTCCATCAAGTGGACAGAGCTCTTATTCACTTCTTTTCCATCACACTTTCCCAGGCTTGTGACATTGTCTGTGCCTGCCTTGAATGTCAGTAAATATCCATTCCTCTCCTAATGGTAGTGAATCCCCAAGGTCTCCAAGCAAATTCCTTATGGTGTTTGGATGTCACCCATTACCCACCCTTTGGTAGAGTCAAATAAGTTTATGTTTGCTGATACTTATTCAGGAATGCTTCATGCAACTTGTCAAACAAGGGAAACCACAAAACATGTTAAATGTCATTTATTTTCCACAATATCAGCCCTCGGTCTTCCCCAACAATTTAAAACTGAAAATGGACTTGCTATTCCTTGCACTGTTTAGCCCTATTTTGGCAGCAATGGAATATTAAACACACCACTGGCATTGGCAGGCTCTTTTTGAATGTGCTCACAGAATGTTAAAAAATCACTTACATGCTTGGCAACTGTGGCTCAAGCGGCTTAGGCACCAGCCACATACACCTGAGCTGGCGGGTTCGAATTCAGCCCAGGCCTGCCAAACAACAATGACAGCTGCACCAAAAAAATAGCCGGGTGTTGTGGCGGGCGCCTGTGGTCCCAACTACTTGGGAGGCGGAGGCAGGAATATCACTTAAACCCATGAGTTGGAGGTTGCTGGGAGCCTTCATGCCATGGCACTCTACCCAAGGCAACAGCTTGAGGCTCTGTCTCAAAAAAAAAAAAAATTCACTTACAGAAACAAAAGGGGGAAAATATAAAGGATGAACTTGCTTCATAGGAACAATTACATAAGATATTATTTACCCCTAATTTTTTTTTTTTTTTTTGAGACAGTCTCACTATGTTACCCTTGGTAGAATGCCGTGGCATCACAGATCATATTAACCTCAAACTCTTGTGCTTAAACGATTGTCTGGCCTCAGCCTCCTAAGTAGCTGGGAATACAGGGGCCTGCCACAACGTCCAGCTATTTTTTTGTTGTAGTTGTCACTGTTGTTTAGCAAGTCCGGGCCATGTCCGACCCTCCAATCCCAGTGTATGTGGCCTGCGCCCAAGCCGCTGAGCTACAGGTACTGAGCCAACCCCTAATTTGTTAAATTGCTCCAAACATGGCCTCACTGTCACTGAAAGACATTTTACCCCCTAGAAAAAACTCCAAGCCTCTAGTGTTACATAAAGAATCTCTTGGAAGTCCTAAATGACTAGGACCTGCCAAAGTTTTCTTATTGGGGTGGGGTGGATGCTGCTATTTTATCACCAACTGACCCTTTCTTGATTCTAGCACATCTGCTAATGTCTCGTTATGAGTTGGCAACCAATAGAAAAGAAGACTCCACTTCCAGAGATGGAAAATCTCTACCTGGTGATTGTTCAAGCAGAGAACCAACACCTGGAGCAAAATCTGCCCCAGAAATATCAATCCCCCACAAAAATACTTGAATGTAACCCAGTTAGATCTAACTCATGTTTATTTCCTCTGACAGAAAGCTGAAAGCTGACCTCTTTTAATCTTACCTGGCCAAGAAAATGAGCGAAAGACAAGTTTGTGATAGACAACAAAAACTATGTGTATCACTCCCATCCCCTTCAATCCATCAGAAATCTGAGATAGTTAAAATGCACCTCTAAGGTGCCTTTGAAAAGCCTCTTAGTCAAGCTCTAACGTCCTTCCAAGATAAATTGGCAGAACAGTTCAAACAACTGTGAGATGATGCAAAAAGACAAATCTTGGATAACGTAAACGGTATGGCTAATTGTCTTTCTGCCAGAACTGCGCTTTTTGGCCCAAATTTTGATCTCTATTGCTTTTGCTATTATTATGTTTCTCTGTTTTCTTGCAGGACTCATTTTATACTTGAAGAAATACATGATAAAAGAGGTCTTTAAAGGGCGTCGCCTGTGGCTCAGCCAGTAGGGCACCGGCCCCATATACCGAAGGTGGTGGGTTCAAACCCAGCCTTGGCCGAACTGCAAAACAAAAAAATAGCTGGGCATCGTGGCCGGCGCTTGTAGTCCCAGCTACTCAGGAGGCTGAGGCAAGAGAATCGCCTAAGCCCAGGAGGAGTTGGAGATTGCTGAGAGCTGTGAGACACCATGGCACTCTACCGAGGGCAATAAAGTGAGACTCTGTCTCTACAAAAAAAAAAAAAAAAAAAGAAAGGAAGAAAATTAAATTAAAAAAAAAAAAAAGAGGTCTTTAAAAATTAAAGTGCTTTACCCAAAACTTTGATCCACCCACACTAATTAGGTTACCTATCAGGTCCACTAAAGTTTTGCCAGGTGAACAAGTTCCACTTTTATCAGAAGAAATTGAATTGAATTGTCCTTAACAAACTGGGCAGTTGTGTTACTGTCTCATAACCCAAGTTCTAAGGTAGGATCTATTGGAACTTTCTGTGCATGTGTATATAAGTATATATGTTGGTGCCTATCTTTTTTCTGGATTCACTTATAAATAAGAGAGCACTCATGCATTAATATATCTAACAAACTCAAATGCTTTTCTAGTCCACATGAATTAATTACCTTTGGTAAATAAACAGTGTTATGAAAAAAGAAGTATTATTAGTTAAATAGAGTAAAAATGTTTTTAAATCATGAATACATATTTTTGTTTCTATTTTACTATACATTTTTATGTTATTAAAGTATTAAGGTTTGACATAAAAGTTATAAAATTATTATTATGTCCAGGAGTTCCACAAAGACCACACTGCCAAACAAGTTAAATCTAAAAAGGAGTCCTTTTATTGGAAGAGCCATCCAGGAACTGCCTCAGTGTCCCAGCATGAAGATTCTGAGAGCAGCCCCAAGTACTTAAGGGATCAGGTTTTTAAGTTTTGGTTTGTATCCTGGTCGGCACGCAGGCTGTCCAGGTGTATCTGGGTAGGGAAGCAAACAAACATTGTACAGAAGCAGAATTTCGTGGTCAGTTAGCCACACATTTTTGTTTTAATATTTTCCCCTGTGCATCTTAATTTCAGTACTTTCCCCCCATACATCTTCCTTTCAGCACTTTCCCCACCTGGTATTGTTTAAAAGTCAGTCTGGGAATGCCAGGTACCTCCTGGTCTGTTTTCCCAGGGAGTCAGCCAAGCAAGAAAGTTGGAGTGAACTAGAAGAAAGAAATTAATTAGTACTTTCCCATCTACCTTGGGACTGAACTAGACTTATTCCATTTTTTTTTTTTTTTGAAAGCTTGCAGTCCAGAAATTTGCCAGGAGTTAACTGGTATTTTTCCATTATAAGCTAGGACTGACACCTTTCTGTCTTAGCCTCGGCCCACTAGGCCTAAAAACCCTACTGGTTCTAGGATCATAAATTAAATCATTAATTTTATCTTGAACATGGGTTGCTTGTTAGTGGTGATGTTTTGAATTATCTGTCTATTTTAGTGGTGCGGGTACATAGATTACATCTTTTTCTCCTCTTATTTTAAAGTTTAAAGTTTAATTAAGATAAGTTCTGCTAGGAGTTTCCTCAGGCTTTAGCCATGTATGGACTAGCCAGCTTCCACTCTGTGGCTGGAGCAGAACATGTTGACCATTTTAAAAGTCACTTTTGCTTTCTAGGGGGTAGTGAAGTTCTCTTTAGTTAGCTGTGAGGAATTTAAGTGAGAGTTTCTTCTATCTTCGCTGTGTTAAATAGAACATGGTTAATTATTACTGACAGAGATGAAGTTAAGGTTGGATTTAATGTAAGACAATGAAACTCTTTAGCAGTTACTTACAAACATTTATGAGTTCTGGATTTCGAGGGTAAGGTTCACATAATGAGAACTTAGTATTATTATTTATAAACTTAGCACAGTTTTTAAGATAATACATAGTTTGAAGAGTCTCTACAGAACTGATTTGAAGTTCTGGGGTGGCGCCTGGGGCTCAAAAGAGTAGAATGCTGGCCCCATATACCGGAGATGTCGGGTTTAAACCCATCCCTGGCCAAAAATAAAAAAAATAAAAATAAAATAAAGTTCTGGATAATTCAAATGAATATTCTTGAATAACAATTGGATGTGGGAATACTTGTGAGGCCATGTTATAGTTCCATTATTTACTGGGAAATTCTAATTCAGGTCCCAATTTTTCCTGAGTTATTTATATAGACACAGCAGATAACATTTAAAACTGCACAAATTTTCTACTGTGGCCAATAAGCAATCCTTGTTGAGTTTCAAGGTTTCAGAGGAAATATGACTACCGTATATAATTCTATACCCTTCAGCCAGTTTCTTAATTTCATTTAACAGATCAGTTTAGTAAGAAAGTTGTGTTTCATTTTATGAGTTGACATTACAGACAAGGCTGGAATTTAATACAGGTGGGACACAGCCTCTTTTCTCCTTGAACCATTTTTTTTCTGCCCAATTTCTCTTTTTACTAAAGACAAATTATAGCAGAACTACCTCAGTTGGTAAAATAAACTGGATCTTCAGTATACTGGGTCTGATTTTTTGCATAAAGTATAGTAAGAATAATTATTAGCCATCTAGGCTATTCTTTCTTTTAAATTGGCTTTGCTGGAAACTTTTATGAGGAACTTCAGGTTAGATTTGAAAGCCTTCCACGAGCCCAGGTTTCATCTGTGCCATTAGATATCTGAATGCATTGGGTAAATTCTTCTTCTCTTGAGGTCCCAAGCACATTTTGGTTCCTGGACCCCATTAGAAAGTGACCTTCATTACTTTCTACAGATCAGGAAACATTACCGATAGGTATCTGGCCAGTTTTTTCAAAGGGCTTTTTTTATTGGTCTAATAAATTCAATCTGAATTGCTTAATGCTGCCTGCACACCTCTGGAAATGCTATACCAGCTAAAGCCTTGGTAAAATGACCAATGCCTTTATTGTGTCCTATAGAACAAAACAGATTCTTATTGAACTTATGCAAATAATTTTGTTAAAAATTTAAGAATACTTACAAATGGTTTTTAAATTTTGGACAAATCAAAGAGAGAGAAAAAATAAATGTTTCAAATTCTGTTTATAACAGACATTGCTGAAAGTTACCAAATAGTTGAAGAGACAGAAAATGGTTTTCTTGACTTCTGGAAGACAGAACACAGAGCATCAGTAATATTTTACATAAAAAGCCATAACAAATTAACTCACTTTCATGCAATTGATTTCTGTTTGGTTTGAAGCTAGGTTAGCAACACTCATGGACATGTTAACTTTTAAATTAAAGTTCTAGAAATTTGTTTTTAGTTCAAAGGTATCTAATTTTCAAAGATACTAGAAATTCAAATTCAGGAGAATTCATCAGTTTCTCCCATTTTTTTTTTGAAGAATAAAAGGACTCAGTTACAAAAAATATTTCTTGAGATGAGCTAAAATTATTGCTGATAATACATACTAAGACAGACCAATATTTTACAATATTGGAATTTACATATAAATAAAATTAACTACCATTTCATATTTGACAATGTTTCCTATATATTTTTAATATACCAAATAAGCTTAATATGTTTTTTCAAAAGGACCAAATTTAGAGTTTTGATTTTGGAAAGTTTGTTAAATATGGAAGGCTTAAAATATTTCTTTCAATAAGATTATACGTTAAAAGATTTTATAGGCAATATATAGTTCACTGGATTACATGTAAATTCCTTGACAAATTTCCCTTTATGAGTTTCCCTTTTTCTTTCTGTTTATTTTTCTCATTCTCAAAAATCCATTTTTTTATAAAACAGGATCACAGGGTACTATGAAGTTAATTATTCACTTGGGAAGGCTGATAAGTAGGTTTAAAAAGTAAGAATATTTTTCTCTGACAAAGATTCAGTTTCCCAAATAATTTAAACAAACAAATTATTTTACAAATGAGGGACAGTTACAGGATTTTCTCGTTTAGGGTTAGACAGGGATCTCTCCAATTTTTAGGCTTAGGTATACTCAGAAATTTGACTCCCTGTTTCTTTTCTTTTTTTTTTTTTTCTGTAGAGACAAAGTTTCACCTTATAGCCCACAGTAGAGTGCCGTGGTGTCACACAGTTCATAGCAACCTCCAACTCCTGGGCTTAAGTGATTCCCTTGCCTCAGCCTCCCAAGTAGCCTGGACTACAGGCGCCCACCACAGCACCCAGCTATTTTTTTGTTGCAGTTTGGCTGGGACCGGGTTTGAACCTGCCACCTTCGTATATGGGGCTGGCGCCCTGCCCACTGAGCCACAGGCACCACCCAACTCCCTGTTTCTTTTTCAGAATTTATTTTTAAGCACAAGTGGACTGCACCCTGCATTCCACACTCTCTAAATAAGCTCACAGTTGAATCTCATAACCATAGAAATAGTACAGAGGGGATTGTTTCATCATTTTTAAATATTTGGATTTTAATAATAGACTTAAAATTAATCTCATTTCAAAGGAAATCATATTTGCTCGAACATTAAGTTTCTTGAGTTACTTCTCTCCAATGTTCTCTATCTTTATGGAGACATAGTTACAGTAGTTTCTCACAAGCTCTTTTTAGAAATGTTTCAGGACAGTTTCCAGCAGAGTGGGCTTCTCCACGTTTTTCAATCTTTTCCCTCAGATAAATCACAGACACATCCCAGCTGGGATAAATACTGAGATACAGGCAGGGGCCACTCACATGATCGTTATGCCCTGTGAAGGGGGGGCACGAAAGCCCACCTATTGTTATCCAACTCAGTCAGTCTCTAACCACTCATAAATTCAACCTTCTTTCACCCTATTTCCTAACCTGGGCAGTCTGAGTTTTCCACTTAGGCATTCAAAACTTTCTCCATTATGGCTGTTCAGAGTCAGCACTCCCCCAGCCCTCAGTCACTCAACACCCAGATTTGCACTCTCTTATAAGGATCATTTGTGGTAAAAGGAACCTAAACAAATCCCCCTCCCCCTGGGGCTTCATGAAACAGGAAGAGGCCTGGAGCAGGTGAGGATGTAGAGGAGTCAGAGGAGGAGGTCTCTGGAGGACCATAAGATGATCTTACCCACATATGTGGAAGAGAGACCATGCGAGAAGGACGGTAAGGCAGAGAGTTAAGGATGGAATCCTCCAACTCAGGTATTGGTAGGATGGGGTGGCATTTTTAAGGACATTTTTGTCACTAAAACTGTAGTTTCTATTTTTTTTTTTTATTTCTGATCATTTATTTATTTACTTATTTTCAGTTTTTTTCTAGGGCTGGGTTTGAACCCACCACCTCCGGCATATGGGTCCGGTGTCCTACTCCTTTGAGCCACAGGCGCCTCCCAAAACTGTAGTTTCTAGATGGAGAGAATAGGCGTGAAGCCAAGCTGCGGAGTCATTCACCAGTTAAGTTCATAATCAATGTAAGGAAACTGATTAGGGTGGCCAGGCCTTCCAGTGACTGCTTTCTAAACCTGCCAGCATAAGAAAGGATCAAAGGAACCTGTAGGGGGCAAGGCCACACCAAAGGCTGGCCACTTGAGTTCAGAAAGCGTTAGGTATACTCAGAAATTTGACTCCCTGTTTCTTTTTGTGGCCACTTGAGCCAGCCTTTGGAGAACTTTACTCCACATTCATCACTTTTCTCTGTGGAAAAAAAACATTTTTGAAATGTCTAAGGAGACAGTTCAAAGGGGAGTCTGCCTTGGAAGAAGAGGAACTCATGCTGTGCAGAGCAGAAGCATAAACTATAATGCTGTACAGAGCAGAAATACAAACTATAATATGTTAACTAGACAAACTATTGCAGGATAACAAGGCCCAGTGGAGAGAAAGAACACCCAAATGCCATATTTATAAGAGGAGGGGCTTTATTCACTGGTTGGGAGCTTACGGGATACAAGAATTCCCAATGGCCACGCTCCCTGACTGGCTTGGTCTTTCCCTATGATCAACAGTCAAAAAAGTTCCAAGCCATAGGTACCCTTCTAATTGACCAGTTTGAATCAAGCGGGAGATGCTATTACAGCTCTCATAGGATTACAGGATTTCACAGAAGTGGAGATTTCTAAGTTCCAGGAAGGTAAGTTTACAAATTCCCAAGAGCTGAGTCACCATGGAGAGGACCCTGCAGGTGTATCCTTGAGAAGACCTGTTCTCCTAGACCTCATCCTTCTCACATATCCTCTCTCATTCCCCCCTTTTGAGACTCTATTTTAATTTGGGGTTTCAATATTAGCTTGCTTCTGCAGGCATCAATATTAATTACTTTTCAGCACTTATATTTTAGGGACTGTAACTCCTTTTGGGTTCTCTACTCAGGCCTTAATAGTACTATGGTGGTGGGCTAATAGACATATGAATTTTTCCTTTTCCCTATGTGACATTCCTCCTCCCCTTTTCCAAAAGTTCAAAGTCCAATTAAGACAAGTCTCTTGAGGAATTTCCTCATGGTCCAGTGGTGCGTTGACCAGCCAGCTTCTAGTATGTGGCTGGAGCAGGACATGTTGACCATCTTAAAAGTTACCTTTACTTCCCAAGGGGCAGTGGATCTCAATTCAGCCAGCTGTGATGACTGCAGGTGAGGATTCCTTTCACCTTCGCTGCTGTGTGTGTGGTCAGGATGATGAGGTAAAGTCATTTCTACTAGTCATTTTGAGGGGGACTGGGTTCTGATTCTGGACCTAGACTTGGTTCCCTTGATTCTGGAAGTCCTTAAAGGGCTCCAGAATCAAATGGATTCCAGGGGATACCATTCATCCTTGGTGCACATTGAACTGGTTGCAGGTGATACACTGTTGACTGAAGGTTTTGTCTAGGGCTGCCAGGTGGGAGTTACTGGCCCAGTAACTTCACCAAAGACTCCTGTCACCACAGTGACGCCTAGAAGCTGGGGGACTGCTACTGATTCTTGTGGCATCTTTATTCATCCTCCCTCCATTTACTGCCTCCTCTCTGCTGCCAAATATTCCTTCTCTTCCTGGGAGTACATAGGTGAGAGCTCCAGAACCCATGGGATGAGGGGAGCCACTCGCAACACCTCATACAGCATGGATGTAGCCTTTTTTGTCTCAGTATTGACCCTAGTGTTTCATTTAGTGATGGTGGAAGCATCTAATTGATGTCCATGACAGTGCATCACTGCCAACTTCTGGTGATTCCACATTGCCTCTAGCAACTGAAGTATCTCCTGCTGATACTTAATATCCTTTTCCTCAGAATTTAATAGTCCCTTTTCCTTGTACAATGCCCTGTGTACATGGAGAGTCAGAAAAGCCTACTTGGAGTCTGTGTAGATATTCACGCTTTTCCCTTGACTTAGTTCTAAGGCTTGGGACTAGACAATTAACTCAGAATTATTATTATTATTATTATTGAGACAGTCTCACTTTATCACCATTGATAGAGTGCTATGGCATCACAGCTCGCAGCAGCATCCAACACCTGGGTTTAGGTGATTCTCTTGCCTCAGCCTCCCGAGTAGCTGGGACTACAGGCACCACTACAACACCTGGCTATTTTTTGTTGCAGTTTGACTGAGGCCAGGTTTTAACCCACCACCCTCGGCATGTGGGGCCAGTGCCCTACCCACTGAGCCATAGGAGCTGCCCTAGCTCAACCTTCTGAGCCAATGTTCCTTGGGGTAGGGACTTAGCCTCTACAGTCTCTGTTAAGGTAACCACTGCATACCCAGCTTGCTGCTCACCTTGTGCTGTCATATAACTGCTTCAGTCTACATACAAGTCCCAGTCTGCATCTGTCCAAGGCTTGTCATGCAGGTTTTGTTTTCTAGAATGCACATTATGCATAACTTCTGTAGAGTCATGCTCAGTCTCTCTTCCACTGACTGAAAGGAGCATGGCTAAGTTCAAGGTGTTCTTGCATTAGAGAGCCAAAATGTCCCTTAGTGTCCGTTAAAGTGACCACAGTGTGGAGTACCTTCACTCTGAGATTCTGCCCTAGAGTCAGGCAGCTTCTTGCACAAGGAGAGCAGTAGTGGCTATATCCTGTAAGCATCATGGCCATCCTTTTGCCACTCCATCCAACTGCTTAGAGAGGTAAGCTACAGGTCTTGGCCATGACATAAGCAGCTGGGTTCACACACCCACAGACATCTTTCCTGTCTCTGAGACATATAGAGTGAAGGGCTTGGCCAAATCTGGTAGCCCTAGTGCAGGTGCAGTCATCTAAGAGAAGGCACTTTCTTGTTCTTCTCCCCATTCTAAAGGCTCTCTTTCCTGTCTTTAGTTGTCTCATGCAAGGGTTTGGCTAAAACAGCAAAGTTGGGAACCAAAGGAGCCAGAAGTTTACCATGCCTAAGATTTTCTCAACTTCTCAACTTGCTTTTGGCGTTGGGGGTGGACACTTTATAGTCATGTACCTCTAGATGTCATAAACATTTTATGTCATATACCTCTAGATGCCTTGGGCGCAGCCCTCCTGGGTAGGGTCCCCTAAGAGGAGGTCAATGACATACTGGAGCAGTACACATCCTAATTCCTAGATGTCACGAGCCAGTGCATCTTCAACAATTGTGGGTGAGTTTGAACCCCTGTGACAACCAGGTCCATGTGTACTCGATCGCAGTTCCTGTGTCTGGTCTCTCCCACTGGAAAGCAAACAGTCTCTGGCTTTCTGGAGCCAGCCATATACTGAAAAAGGAATCTTTTAGTGCAGGCAAGTGAGCCACTTGGCTTATGCTGGAAGCAGACTCAGTAGAGTATACAAATTAGGCACAGTAGGGTGCAGTGTTACAGTTACACCATTTACTGGGAAATTTTCATTCAGGTCCTAATTTTTCCTGAGGTGTCTATATAGACACAGCAGATAACATTTAATACGGCACAAAGTTTTCCAGTATAGCCAACAGGCAACGTTTGTTGAGTCTTAAGACTTCAGAATAAATATAACTACTGTATATAATTCTATACTCTTTGGCCAGTCTCTTAGTCTCATTTAACAAATCAGTTGAGTAAAACAGTTATGTCTCATTTTATGAGTTGATAATACAGACAACGCTGGGATTTAATACAGATGGGACACAGCCTTTTTGGCTTTTAAACCATTTCTGTCTCTTGCTGATTTCTCTTTCCACTAAAGATAAATTACAGCAGAACCAACTCAGTTGCTAAAATAAACTGTTTTATACTGCGTCAGTATACTGGGTCTTATTATTTGCATAAAGTGCAGTAAGAAGAATTATTGGCCATCTAGGCTCTTCTTTCCTTTAAAATTGGCTTTGCTAGAACCTTTTATAAGGAATCTCAGGTTAAAACTTGAAAGCCTCAGAGCCCAAGTTTTATCTGTGCCATTGGATACCTGTATGCTTTGGGTAAATTCCTCTTCTCTTGAGGTCCCCAAGCACATTTCGATTCCCAGATCCATCAACAAGCAATCTTCATTACTTACCACAGATCAGGAAATGTTACTGATGGGTATCTTGCCAGTTTTCCAGAGGGCTTTTTTCACTGGTCTTATAAGTCAACCTGAAATCCTTAATGCAATCTGGACGCCTCTGGAAATGCTATTCCAGCCAAAGCCTTGGTAAAATAACTAGTGCCTTCATCATGTCCTATAGAGCAAAACAGATTCTTATTGAACTTATGCAAATAACGATATTATTAGAAATTAAGAAAACTTACAAATGGCTTTCAAATTCCAGAGAAATCAAGGAGAAAGAAAAAAATACATTACATGTTTCAAATTCTTCTTCTCATAAGTATATACATTGCTTCAAAAGCGACAAAAAGCTCAAAAGACAAAAAATGACTTCTGGAAAACAGAATACAGACAGAATCAACAATATTTCAAACAAAAAGCCATAATAAACTAGCCCAGCTCCACATAACTGATTTCTGTTCTTTTTGCAGCTAGGTTAGCAATACTTGTAGACAAGTTAACTTTCCAATGAAAATTCTAAAAGTCTGCTTTTAGTCCAAATGTTCTCAATTTACAAAGTCATCAGGAATTTGAATTTGAGGGAATTCATTAGCATCCCTTAATATTTCTTTTCCTTTTTTAAAACACAAATTAAAATTATTGCTAACAATATACATTGAGACAGACCAATATTTTATACATTAGGACAGACCAATGATTTATACATTAGACAGACCAATGCTTTATACATTAGGACAGACAAATGCTTTATAATATCAGAACACGGCTCAGTGCCTGTGGCTCAATGGGCTAAGGCGCCAGCCACGTATACCTGAGCTGGCGGGTTTGAATCCAGCCTGGCCCGCCAAACAACAATGACAGCTGCAACCAAAAAATGGCTGGGCATTGTGGTGGGTGCCTGTAGTCTCAGCTACTTGGGAGGTGGAGGCAAGAGACTCGCTTGAGCCCAGGAATTGAGGGTTGCTCTGAGCTGTGATGCCATGGCATTCTATCCAGGGTGACAGCTTGAGGCTCTGTCTCAAAAAAAAAAAAATTATAATATCAGAACATACATATAATAATAACCCATTCAAAATTAATCATCATTTCATATTGACAATGTTTCCTATGCATTTTTAATAAATCAAATCAGTCTAATTTGTTCTCCTCAGGTATTCGTGGTCTTAATATTTCAAAAAGACAAAATTTAGAGTTGTGCTTTTTTGTTGGCCCAGGCCACATTGGAATCTGCCACCCTTGGTGCATGTGTCCAGTGCAGCAACCACTGTGCTACAGGCTACAAGCTCCAAATTTAGAGTTTTCATTTTGGAAGGTTTTTTCAAATAACAAAAGCCTGAAACATTTGTCCAAACAAGATCACAAGCCAAAAGATTTTAGAGGTAATACATAGTCAACTGGATTGCATGTAAATTCCTTCACAAATTCCCCTTTATGAGCTTCATTTAACCTGCACAGACAATCTACAAGCAGTCTAAACCTTCTTTAACTTTTGCCCTGCCTTTCACTTTCTTAAATAGCCATTCTGTTACAGGACAAAATTTATCACACAAGATTCATCCCTTACACAATGCCATTTTTCTTTCTGTCTAATTTCTCTTACTTCCAAAAACTCACTTCCCACAAAACAGGATCACAGTTCACTACGAAGTCGACCATTTGCTCAGCCAAATTGATAATTAGAAGGTTTAAAAGGCAAGAATATTATCCTTTGGCAAAAACAAATAATCAAGACATTGAATCACATAATGGCATAAATGTATTCATGATCTATGTACAAATGACTTAAAAAAATAAAAAATAAATAAAAAGGAATACAATTATGACATACTAAAAAAGTTAGTCAATTCTGAAATTTAGGTGTTACTTCACTATATAGAGGCAGAATAAACCTTTGCTCCTATGTTTAGTTTTCTTTTAAAAAATAAAGCTATTTCTTAAACATTAAATCAATCAATCATTAATTTTCTCCAACAATTTAAACAACCAAATTCTTATATTTTACAATGAGAGACATTTTATGAGATATAACATTGATGCAGGATTTTCCCACTCAGGGTTGGACAGGGAACCCCCATTTATCAGGCTCAGGTGAGCTCAGACATCAGATTCCCATCTCCAGGCACAAACATGTTGCAGGCCATACCCTCAGCCCTAGGAAGGTCATGGACAAAGCAGCCCAAAATGTTTTAGATGGCTCCATCCTGACTAGGGAGCACACACCCTAATCCCTTCTCCTGACAAAACTGCAGCAAAGACTTAATGACCTTGGCCAAGGTGAGGGGCTGCATTCATTCATTTGCTAGAATACCTATTTAGTTTGTAAAGGGATTTGTCCATTTACCAAGTCCTGACCAAAATATCTCTCAAGGCCACTTATTTACTGCTAGACAAAGGATCTCTGCAAGAGACCTCTGACTTGGTCCTCCTGCCCTCTTCCAGAGGCTGTTTGCCGTGGAGACCTGCTCCAGATATGGATACAGCCCTGCCCAGCACAAAATTTACACTCTCTCCCCCAGATTTTGAAGAACCATCCCAAGCTCACCAGACTGTCCAAACCACAAAACTTTCCAAAGCATGGCCCCTCTGACAATAGTTCTGGCACTCTCCACTCCCTCTGCATGCCCATCAGTCCAACAAAATCCCATTTTATGACTGATCTGTGGCCCACAGGCTGAATTCTCAAATTCCTGAGACCAAGGATTCACTGAAGAAATTTCAGTAACAAAAATACAACACAGTCATCCTTTCTAATGTCTTTCCATTTTCCCCCAAGTCCCACATGGCCATGTGACTGCTAAAGACAGACAGAAAGCAAAAAACCTGGAACTTCCAGTTTCCCTCAGAATAGCCAAGGGGCAAAGTTGGAGCAGGGAAGAAGGTACTCACACAAGGGTTTCACCCCGTGAATGGGGGTGTGTGTGAAATCCCACCTATTGTTACTCATTTCAGTCATTCTCCACGCACTCATGTGCACAGAATTCCAACCCATTTCTTAACCTGGGCAGCATCAATTTCCCACTCCTGCTGCCACTTAGCCATAGGAGGCAAACCATTGCTCCCCTAGGCTCTGTAAAGGGAGGCCCAACTCCACCCTCAGAGTTCTCTCAGTCACACCACATTCACACTCTCTCATACACCTCTCAACGAACCTTCTGACAATGCAACACCTAAGGAGTTGATAAGGCTCATTCTTCCACTAAAACTTAGTGGAACCCTCAGATCAATCATACCTTGCCTTAGATGTCTCCTTGTGTAGGTACCTGTTCCTGCATGCCAGTTTCTACCAGTGTTGGACTCCTTGAAGACCTGCTGTGGGGGTCCTTTCTCCATCCAGTTGTGGCGTCCACACAAGGAGGCCAAACTGCTTCTCTGGCATGCTCAGTGGTTCACCTCACCCAGGCCAAGCAGGCATCCCATATGGGTGTCCAGAAGATTGGCAGCAACTACCAGGTGAGGGTTCTCTCCAAAGGTGATCTCACTTTCCAGTTAGGGAACCAAAAATGTTGCAGGAAAACAAGGACCAACAGAGAGAAAGAGCACCCAAACACCATATTTATAAGAGGAAGGGCTTTATTCACTGTCCAGGAGCTTATGGCATAGAAGAATTCCCAATGACTGTGATCCCTGACTGGCTTCATCTTTCCCTTTTTATCAACAATCAGAAAAGTTCCAAGCCATAGATACCCTTCTAATTGACCAGTTTGAATCAAGCGGGAGATGTTACTCCAGCCCACACAGGATTACAGGATTTCACAGAAGTGGGAATTTCCAAGTTCCAGGAATTTAAGTTGACAAATTCCCAAGAGCTGAGTCACCATGGAGACAATCCTTCAGGTGTATCTTTGGGGTCTCCTTGAGAAGAAATGTTCTACTAGACCTCACCCTTCTTGGGTATCCTCTCTCAAAAGAACACGGAATACAAATGATCAAATATATATACATCTAAATTGTGCGTTTAAGGCTGGGATCCCTACCAGCATCCCAGTGTTTCTAGCAACGTGTGTTGACACACCTCTCTGGGTGCCCCCAACAGGT
>CAUYRH010016248.1:0-16595 GCA_963574655.1 Perodicticus potto | reverse complement strand
AGGAGGTGACAGGAGGGAGGAGGTGACAGGAGGGAGGGGGAGGTGACAGGAGGGAGGAGGAGGTGACAGGAGGGAGGAGGAGGTGACAGGAGGGAGGAGGAGGTGACAGGAGGGAGGAGGTGACAGGAGGGAGGAGGAGGTGACAGGAGAGAGGAGGAGGTGAAAGGAGGGAGGAGGAGGTGACAGGAGGGAGGAGGTGACAGGAGGGAGGGGGAGGTGACAGGAGGGAGGAGGAGGTGACAGGAGGGAGGAGGAGGTGACAGGAGGGAGGAAGAGGTGACAGGAGGGAGGAGGAGGTGACAGGAGGGAGGAGGAGGTGACAGGAGGGAGGAGGAGGTGACAACAGGGGAGAGGTGATGGTGAGGAGGATGGGTGTGGTGCACCTCTGCATAGCCATCACTGGGCCCCTGCTGTCCTGGTCACCCCTTGCCTGCCTACAGCTCCTGCACCCACCATTCCATTAGTATGCACTTTGTGCCACTGCCTCAGCCTCTGTGTGGGTCCCCGGATAGCATTCTTGCCTTTCCAAGAGTGCACCTGGCAGGTTTGAGTGAGCCTGGGCTCCTGCACCTCCTGACCAGGAGGCAGCAACTGATTGTCCAGCCTAGGTCTAGGCACTGTCACCATCCTCCCTACACAGTCCTCCTCAGCCAGTGCTGACCTCACCTAACTCCATGGCTCCCCAGGGCCACCTCAGGGCTCATCTTCCAGGAAGGAGGGCATCCTTCCATCAATCTGAACCTCCAACACTGGGCTGGGCCCTGGCCATCCAAAGGCACCCTCAGACCCTGCCCCCAGCTTCCAAGAGCTCTTTGTCTAGGGAGGCGGTGAAACATACAATCCACAGCCCTGCAGTGGCACTCAGGGAGAAGAAGGATGGCTCCGCCATGTCTGCGCAGGGTAAAGGCTCACGGAAGGCCAGCCAAAGGAGGACCCAGGCAGCAGGAAGGGGCAGAGGGGGCTCGACTGGGCAAAGGGAACAGAACGTGCAAAGGCAGCAGGCACAGGAGACCACGTCTGCAGGATGGAGGGGGCAGGTGGCCAGAGCTCTGAAAGATAGTCACAGACATGCTCCACAGCAGAGGGTTCCAGTCGTGAATGAGCCCCTCCAGCTACACTGCCAAAACTGAAGCTACAGAAAACTGTAGCCAGGTGCTACAGAAAGGTCAGGTAGGGGGCGTCGCCTGTGGCTTATTGAGTAGGGGGCCGGCCCCATATACCGAGGTGGCGGGTTCAAACCCGGCCTCGGCTGAACTGCAAATCAGGAAAAAAAAAAAATAACCGGGCGTTGTGGCGGGCACCTGTAGTCCCAGCTACTCAGGAGGTTGAGGCAAGAGAATTGCCTAAGCCCAGGAGTTGGAGGTTGCTGTGAGTTGTGTGATGCCACGGCACTCTACCGCCGGCAATAAAGTGAGACTCTGTCTCTACAAAAAAAAAAAAAAAAAAAAAGAAAGGTCAAGTAGGGGGCCCAATCTGCTGGAAATACCTAAGACAAAGTAAAGTAATGAAGTTGGTCCCCTCCCCCATGTAAGATCCCCAGATCACCTGCACCAAACCAGGCAGCCAGGAGCCCACCCAGTGCCTTTCAGCTATGCTGCTCCACATGCTGACAGCATTCAACATTTAACAGTGCTGTAAAACCAGAACCAAAAATAAACCTTCCAGGGAAGATGGACTTGAAGCCTACCCTCTCGCGCAACCCTGCACAGGCTTCCAGAGAACTCTGTGACTGCATCCCTCCAACCTGCGCGGAGGTCCAGCTCCAGGGATTCTGCCTGCCTTGGGGAAAGAACACTGCCCTCCTCTCTTTTGTTCCTATCTTTGTCACGCCCAGCCACCCTGCACAGGCTGTGAGCTGACCCAGTTCGAGACACCTCGTCCTAACACTTTATTACTCTGTTTCTTGAATACCATGTTTCTAAAGTTAGCCCTGGCCAATGGCCTGTGAAGCAAAGCTGCTGCCCAGCAGGGTCATCATTTGGGGGCTAAGCCAAATCCACAGACTGGCTCAGCCAAAAAAAAAAATCCTACACTCCCATATCTGTGTTCCCCTGGAACATCTTGCACTAGAGCCAAGGTCAGGAGTCCTGGGATATGAGTGGGGCGGGGGGTCTCTAGAGACAGACAAGGAGCTGACCATCCCCAGCCAGGGAGCTGAAGCTACACACGCTACCACTTCAGTAGGAATTCAGCTGTGAGTGGGAGAGCTGGAGCTGGGAGTTCCATGGTATCTTAGGCAATACTGTTCTGAAGGAACAAAAGCCCTGTCCTCCCAGAGCCAAGGTCCCAGTCAGCCTGGGTGCCAGCTGGCTCTGCACAGAGAAGAACCTCTTTGTGTCAGGCTGCAGCATTCCCACAAGTGCCAGAGGGCTCTGGCAGGAGACAATGCCCTCTGGGCCAAAGACATAGGCTCAGAGCCCAGTAGGTATACAGCCCTGCCCGGGAGCCAGGTGTCTAAGCCAGATGGGAGCAGGGGTCTCAGGCAGCCTGGTGTCTCTGCCCTCACCTCCCCCCACGTGGTGAGATGCACACACACTGACACACTCACACACTCTCTCACACCTCACACACACTCATACTCTGTCACACACACACTAACATACACATGCTCTCTCACACATACACTTTCACACGCACACTCTCTCATTCTCAGACATACTCTAACCCTAACCCTAACTCTAACCCTAACCCTCCTGTCCAAAATGAGAACAGTGAGGATGTTAGGATTAGCTGAGAAGCTTAGCATGGAAGAGGGCCAGCCAGCTTCAGGTTCGCGGGAGCCCTCTACGCACATCTGTCCCCTCACCTGCTATCCCCATCTGTCCGCCTCCATAGCAGCAGCATAGTCATGCCCCAGATAGGCAATGGCAAGAGTTGTGGCTCTCAGCACAGTGCAGGGCCACATGACTGTGACTCTGGATCCCCTGGTCTGGTGAGTTTGCATCACCTTTCTCCTTAAGGGTGCCTGCCTCTCCCTGCGGGATACTGGGCCTCTTCCCTTTATGTGCAGGTGGAGAACTCTGTGAGGAGAAGAGCTCAGCCATGGTACCTCCCTGTGTGGTTGTTAGAGGGCTGAGGGGTCAAGGCCTGGTATGGACTCTGGGCCTCCCACCTGCCCCCAAAACAGCTGACACCAGCAACATCCTTGTAGGCCAGGAGTCTGCCCAGAAGCTCAGAGAGGGGCAGAGCCCACCTCTCTGATCCCCCTTTCTTTCCTGGCCTAGAGGCTCTGCAGGGACTTGGGAGATGCCAGGGTCCAGGACAAGGGGGCCTAGCTAGGGTAGGTGTGTGCTCTGAGTCTGGGGAGCCTCCTGAAGCCGCCGCCCCTTCGGGAGGTAGAGGTGCTTCTGGACTGGCTGCAGGTGGGAAATTACTGTGCTTATTCTCAGAGTGGCTGGGGCTGCTCTCAGAAAGTCTGGCACTCATCTGCAGGGCCCCCTGCCCTGGTGCCTGCCCTCCAGGTGCCTCTGCACTCTCTGACACAGCCCTGGGAGCCTCAGCTGGGCTGCCCTAGTTACAAGGTATCCAAGGCAGGGGTCTTCCTTCAGTTGGAACCAGAAGACTTTGGAAAGGGAGTGTTTCTGTGAGAGGGCTGACAGAGGTTGTCCTTCTCAGGTAGGTGGGGATCTTGGACGTGCTGCAGGTGAAGAGGCTGAAGGTCAGAGAGGCCACAGCCTGGGGTGCAGGGGTGCTTTTGTCTTCCCCTCCAGCCTTCAAGGGTGGATTACAGGTTATAGCCTATTGTGAAGGGGCAGAGCAGCCTCCCATAGAGGGTCCTCATGATCTCAGTGTTATGGTTATTGTCACCATTCCTGGGTTACTACTGTGCTTCATCATCCTCATCATCCTCAGAGCTAGGACTGGGACACAGCATATGCAGAATTGTGGATTTTATTTGCCAGGCTCGTCAGAGGTCAACCTCAGATTTTATAGAAGCAGCAGCTGAGGAGCAGAGAGGCGGCTAGACTTGCCCTGGTCACACAGCACAGAGCTGGTCTGGTGGCTGGGTGCCTGCCCTTGTGCTTCAGGCCCCCTCTCCTCCTACCTGGCGCACAGGTGTGTCACACTGGAAGAATGGAAAAATGGCCTCAAGTGGCAGCAGGGCCTGGCTCAGAGAGGTCGGGGTGCTAGGGCTATGCTGGCAGGAGAAGCCCTCTGAGCACCTGTCCTAGATCTGGCCTGGGGCCCTCCCCGCTGGAGCCAGGGGTGCCTGCGTGTGCCCTGCCCCAACTTGTCGACAGCCCAGCTTCCTGGCTGGTGTGTGCCCTGCCAGTGTCAATATTATGACCGCACGTGAGACTTCCTGTGGGTGGGGTGCACGTGGTGCGGCCACGTGAGGCAGCCATGTGGAAGTGGGGCCTCTGTGTCCTCAAGCTCCACGGAGGCTGTCCCCCTCACCATCCGCAGGAGCTAATGCAGTTATAACCCCATCTCACAGAGCCTCTGAACACGTGGGCTGGTCCTGCCTTTATAGCAGGAGGGAGCTGTGCAAAACTTCTGGCTTCTCTGTGCCTCACTTTCTCATCTATGAAGTAGTCCCAGCAGTGGTTGCCTGGCAGACTATTGCAAGGGGTGGGGAGGATCATGGCAAGATGGCACCTGGAGATGGCTCAGCAGCTGTTAGGCATCTCTCTCCTCCTGTCACCTCCAGCCTTACCATCCATCTCACCTTGTTGTAGAACTGTCCTGTGATTTTGTTGTTGGACCCCTGCCTGATCTTTAGGGTGGGCTGCCTGACCACCTGGGTTCCCGTTGTGGCCACTCACCACGCTCAACTCTATGCCTCAGTTTCCTCACTTGAGAAACGGGTTAACCCTGGGACCCACCCCCCAGGGCAGTGTGGAGACTTATGACAAGCTCCATGAGCAGCACACAGGCAGTGCTGACACAGTCAGCTTGATAAGGGTGAGCTGGGAGTGGCTGTTGTCCTCTGGGTCCTTTCCTACAATGCCTAGCAAATATTTGGTGACTGGGGTATGCATGGGGCCTGGTGACCAGATGAGGCCCCTGGACCCTGGGGGCAAGTAGGGTTTGACTGTGATGTCCAGAGGAAGGAGGGGAAGGGAGGGCACAGTCAGGCTCCCTGCCTTCCTGGCCATGCTGCACGTGGCTGCTGAGTCCCAGATGTGTGCCAGGTTGGGCTCAGGATCAGGGCTCCTAGGGCACAGGAGATAGTCAGTTAAAGGGCAGCTCAAGGCTATGTGTAGGTGATGGCAGGGTGGAGTAGGGGGGTAGAGAAATGAAGGGGGTAGGAAAGAAGGCTGGCCATGGTTGTACCTGCCGCCCAGACAGTGGGCATCTGGTGTTGACAGACAGGGTGGATCGGCAGCCCTGTGGGCCCTCCAGCTGCCCCCTGTGCTGTGCTTTGGGTAGGGCCCACTTGGTTAGAAGGTCCAGCTGTCCACACGGATGCTGTTCTAAATGCCTCATCCTGAGGGCTCGTGCTCAACCCCCAGGTTTTTCTCTGACTCCCCTAGAGCCCAACATGGTAAAGAGAGCCGGGCTAAGGGCCCTAGTCAGCCTCTGCTGCTCCTTAGTGTGCCTTTGGGCAGGTAACCTGCCCACCTGCACTTCCATCTCCTGGGATAACCTCTCCACGTTTATCCCCAGCTGAATGGGAAAGCCGGCAGCCTCCCAGGTGGGTGGGGCGGAAAGGCAGCTCTTCCTACCTCTGGGGCACTTTCCCTGCCATACCCTGTGCACCTGGAGGCCACCCTATCTGCCTTCACAGGTACCTGTGTGGCCCGTCAAGGAACACTCAGTGTGATCTAAGCCCAGTCACACCACTGATAGACTTGGAGCTGTTTCACTGTTCTGAGGCTGGCTTTCTGAACCATTTGTAAACTGGAGGTCAGGCTGTCTTGTGGGCCTGTTCTGTTCCCACATTTCTGTTGCCACCCTGTTCTCTGGTTCCACTCTGCCCAGAGTTTCCTGGGAATCCTGGTGAAGACTCACCAATAGCCATGAATGCCCACCCTAGTTCAGACCCCCCAGGACCCCTGTGCTTCTCTGGACTCCTCTCCTGCCCTTTAGGACAGCCCTGCATCTCGGCCCCACCAGCCTTTGGCACCTCTGAAGACTCATAGGTGTGTTTCAGGGAGCCTAGCACTGGATGGGCCTTGACTGAGAGGACTTCTATTCCTCCCCACATGCACTCAGGCTCCAGCCCATCCTCCTGGCAGGCCCCTGTGTCTGCAGACCACTGAGGGGCAGGCATAGCCTTAGACAGGCTGCTTGGCTTCTGATTCTGCCTGCCTTGAGCAAGTCACTTAGTCTCTCTGAGTCTCAGTTCCCTCTTCTGGACTTAGTAGGCAGAACCTGCATGAAAAGTCTTAGCTTGGTCTCCCCTTGGGCCCTGCTGCCTGACGCCTTCCTCAGGGCCTCTTTCCCTGAAGTCCTCAGTTTCCCTGAGCTGCAGAGGAAGGACGCAGAGGCCTTGCCTGCACTTGCTGGTTCTGGAACCTAGGCAGGCACACAAGGGCCCTGGGACTTAGTTTCCTTGTCTGTAAAAATGAGAAGAGTGACTTCTGCCTTATCAAGGCTGTGAAGGGTGAAATAGGCAAAGTAAGATCTGATTTGGCTCTTCCTGCAGCCACAGTTGGAATGCAGACAAATGAATGGGTTTGGGAGGCATTTTGGAAATAATGAAGGGCTGTGCTTTGTAATCACTCTTGCTAAGAAGGGTTTCCAGCTGCTCCCTAGGGGTTGGGGGGGTCCACTGAAGCACACAGGCTGGCCTGTCCTTGGAGTGTTGCTTCCTGTTGGGTGGTGAGGGCTCTCTCTTGGAGGGGTGGCAGCTAGAAGGGGCTTTGCTATGCTGTTCATGAAGAGTCTGAGGCCTAGGGAGGGTCAGAAGCCATCTTGAGCCTGGTGTCAGGCTGGGCTCCAGTGAACTCTGCTGCCTTCTCCTTGGTGTCAGCCGGCCCCTCTCCTGCCCCTGGTGCTGTCTTGCAGTGGGAGGCCAGCTCCAGCCTGCCAAGCATTGTTCTTTTCCTTGCTGCCAGTGGCTGCCCCAGCTGGTCCCTGGCCCTCCTTGGCCATCACACAGAGATGCCAGTTGCCCCTCAGCCAGCCTCAGGAGAGGCAGGGCTGGTTCCCAGCTCAGCTTGGTATCCTGTGGGCCCCAAGAGCCAGTACCCTTCCCCCCAGAACTGTCATCCCCAAGGCCTCACAGGAACACCTGCCAATCCTGGACACCTGCCTCTGCCCAGAATTGGGAGAGTTGCCTGTTGTCCCTAGTCTCTGCTCTGCTATGCTGGTTTAGGCCTGTCCCATTGCTGTCCCTCTTGGATCCTTACTCATTCAGCAAACATCCCTGAGCATTCGCCTTGGGCAGCACTGTCCTGGGAGCTGTAGGTTGAAAAATGACCCGGAAACAGACTCTGGAGCTTTCTGCCCCACAGTCTGCTGTGATCTGCTCACACATATGTAACTGCCCAGTCCCAGAGCAAGCTGGGGGCTTCTGAGGCCGAGGGGCTTCTCAGCAAACCCCTGACTTTCCCCCAGGACTTTCTGAGCCACTGCATCTTTCATTCACGTTCCTATCTTTTTATTTTTGTGTGTCACATACTTTTCATAATGAAGTAAGGGACCAAGAAAAATGGCCAGCAGAGCCCAGCTCAGGGCAGTCAGAAGTGTGGGTTCCACACAGGGCCCCTGCTGAGGGGGTGAGGTTTTATTCCTGCATGGGGACAGGCTGGGGTGGGGCTGGAAGGACCGAGAGGCTGGGGCAGTGGACTTGCTGAGTCTAGATGCTCTGGGGAAGCAAGGGTTCAAGGAGAGGGAGAAGGGGATACCAGGCAGCCTCCCAACTGGGGGCTGGATCCCTAGGGGGAGCACCTCAGCAGGGGAGAGAGATCTAAATCATCAGAGGCAACTCATATCTTTATTAGGGCCTATGGGATCTTCCCAGACCTGGGACTCTCCGCTCTTTTCAGCGTCTTGCTCTTGGCTTTCCCACTGAGAGGCAGCAGCCCTTGGCATGTGGTTGCCAAGGCCTCTGCAGGCGACCCCCCTCTGATAGCACAGCTCCCGCCCCAGGGTTCTTCCCAGCACACGCAGCACCTTCACCACCTTCCCCATTCCCATGGCTTTGAGTGGTGCCTTGGCCTCTCAGGGGAGGAAGGAGACTTCCGGCAGCCCCATGTGGGTATCCAGAGGCCATGGCATCCCCCCGACAGGAAGGCTTAGCCCAGGATGTTCCAGTGGCTGTGGCCAGCTTGCTAGGCACCTGGGCCAGGCCCTTCTTTCTTGGGCAGTGGGACTTCTGACAACAGCAGCCTCACCAGGCTGCTCCTGCCCCTGAGTTCTAGAGGGCCGTCTGAGCAGGACCTGGCCCTGTTCTCAGCAGCTGACAGTCTGGGGGAGCCCTGAGGTGTGGACGCCTCATATGGTGTGAGGCTCTTCTCTCCAGATGGAGCTGTGTTCTGCTCCTCATAGAGTGTGGTGCTGGCACTTCGAGGCATCACCTGTGACAGGAGTGACGTAGTCTAGCCTCCCCGCTACTTGCAGGCAGAGGGAGAGCAAGAGGAGCCCCATCCCTGGCTTTCTGGGTGGGTTGCTCTCCACCTTCCCCCAGGTGTCCACTTTCTGAGCACAGGAGGTAGCAAGCACATTTAGCTTCAGCCACACAGGATGATCGTTTATTTCTGCAGTGCTTGGGGGCAGTGCAGGGGCTGGCTGGGCCCCTGGACCCTGTGATGGGTATCTGCTCTCAGTGTGGACACACCAGCATCAGAGCTGATGTGACTGGATCAGCCTTCAGAGCAGCCAGGGTGCTCTCTGAGCAGAATCCAAGCCCCACTGCAGGCCTTGGAGGGGCCAGAGGAGAGGGAAGGCTCCATCCCAGCCTAGGCATACACATGGCACCTCCCCTGCTGTGGTGCAGGCCTAGAAGGCTGCAGTTCTGCAAAGTTCCTCCTCACCTTTCGGAAGGGTTATATACCTGTGACAGGAGGGAGCCTGGGCGGCACTGCTGGAGCTGCTCTGGAGCTGGGTGGGGGTCTGTGGAGAGCCTGGTTGTCAGAGAAGTTGTGTCCACTCTGTCCCCTGCCATGCCCATACCTCCCTCATCCTCTGATCCACCTTCTTCCTCAGGGCTGGTAGGGGTACAGTGCTGTGTAGAGCGGGGCGGTTTCAGCATACTGCTCCACCCTGTGCCCCAGTTTCTTGCTCTGTGAAACAGGCATGCTCAGAGTACCTGCTCATAGGGTGATAGGGGGAATTTGTCAAGGTGGTCCTTGGGCAGGGTTTAGAGCATGCCCATTAGTACCTTTGTAAACGTATGTGTGGCTGCCCTGCTCCCCCATCGCTGGAGAGTATTGAGGCTGTGTGTAGTCTTCAATGTCCCCTTTCCCTTCCGAGCTGTGGGGACTTTTTACAAGCCTGGAGACATTGCCCTTTGCGATGTTGTTGCTAATGAGACCCTGCAGAGACAGGGCTCCCATGGCTTGGCTTTTGCAATTCACCCTTGCAGCTTATAGCTCACATTGGCTATATGGCCAGATCAAGGAGGTCAATTGTCCCTCTGCTGGCCCAGCACCTGCCTTCCAAACTCGAGGGTCTCTGGGGCCACAGCAGCTTAGCTGACTCTGGAATGGGTTGTGGGAGGCCTGGGAACGCCAAGACTTAGGCATCTTTCTTCCTTGTGTTTACCAAAGGACAGAGGCTGACCTTCCACCCCTTATGTCTACCACCAACCTCTGCCACTGTTGTGGCAGCGGCGGGGGACCAGGGAGGAAGGTCTCTAATGTGTCTCCTTTATGCTAAAAGCCAAACACCTGTGCAAGGTGTGTTTGCCAGAGAAACAGATGAGAGGAGAGAGAGAGGAGGTGATGAAGGTGCGGGTTGCTGTAGGCAGTAGGACCTGACTACCAGGCCCCTACCCGCCTGGCCTCTGCCTGCCTCTCCCAGCTCTCCCCAGCTGGCTGCTGCTCACAGTCCTGGTTGCAGGACCAGTGCCCCCTCCCAGAGATGCCTCCACATCATTTGGCTTGGAGTAGCCCCTACCCCACCCCTTGTTAGGTGTCTGTTTGTAGGAGGGAGGGTGAGTGGCCCCCCCAGATGGAGAGCATTACCTGCTGGGGCTGGGACATGATGGCTTTCAAGTTCACAAAGGAAATAGAGTGAAAGCAAGGGGAGTTACCCCTCAAAGTTTCAGCACTCCAAATAGATGTACAGAGTTAAAAGGAGCCTTGGGCCTCCCCTGCTGTGAAGGACTTGAGGAAGGTCCCTGGAAGTAGCCCTCCTGGGAGGAGGCCACACATGGGAACTTTTGTCGCCTTAAAAGGTACAAAGTTAGGGGGACTCCAGAGTGAGGGGCCAGGCACAGTTTCAGTCGAGGGGTTACTTGGACCTAGGTGCCCATGGCACCACCAGGAGACCTGGATGACTGAGTATTGTTGCCTTCTTGATTCCTTGTGGGGTCCTCGAGGCTTCCCCAGGAAACAAGGATAGTTACAGGGGAGAAAACAGAACATCTGAGGTGTGTGGGTACCTGGCATCCTAGCCAGCAAGGCCTGTACTGGGAAGGAGGGGCATCTTGTCCCTTCTGGGTACATTTTGTGCCTCTGAGGGCTGTAGGATCCCTGGCACCTCATTCTTGGGCCTTGCCTCTGACTCTGCAGCCTGGCCCACAGGGACGGAGGCAGTGACATTAATACTTGCAGGCCACATAGCATATCTCTGAGGACATTGTGTGTGAGGATATCCAAGCCTTTCTAATTTCCCTGCCTGCCAGTGTCTTCATACTTAAGAGAAACTTGCACACTGGTTTCCATGAAGAAAAAATTGTGATCGGGTTTTTTGGGAGGTGAGTGAGGAGCTGGGGCCCACAGGTGAGACAGACCCACCGGGCCTCGGTCCAGGCTGCTGGCCTGGGGGCTGGGGTGCAGGGAGCAGCATGTTCAGAAGATGCTGTTCCCTGAGTGGGGATTTGACACCTCTTCCGCTGTCAGAAATGAGACACCTCTGGCCCCCAGAGCGTGGAAAGTCAGGTGTGAGATAGAGTGGCCTAATTTTAGACCTTGGGCCTCCATGTCAAAACAGCAGCAGGATAATTTTTTTAAAAAGAAAGAAAAGGAAAGTGAGGGATGGAGCACATCTCTGTGAGGGGAGGGGCGTTGCCAGGCACAGCCACCTTGGCTGATTTCTGCTGCCTGAAGGTCTCTGTGGCACCTAAACCCTCACCCACCAGTCCAGGGTGCTCCCTGGCTGCCCCAAGTTGGCTGAGGCCTGAGTAGGTGAGGAGCAGTGCCTCACCTGCAGGGGTGTTTCCCCACTGGGGTTGAGGACAGGGACAGGGAGCAGGGGTGCGGAGGGGACACTGGTGGCCATTTGGGGCAAGGCCCTCATTGTTAACAACGAGCATCCCAAATGGGCAGGCAAGATACCCATTTATCCCGCGCCCTCTGTGAGGCATCTGCTTTGAATCAGAGGATTTTACAGTTTTTGGTGAAACTTTAAATGCCCAAAGTTGTTTCTGCCTGTTCTGTGTTTTTCTGTTGGTTGTCATTGTCAGCCTCACACAGGTTCCCTGCCCTTCTTGGTCTAGCTGTGTCGAGGTGATGAGGCGTCACTGCCCAGAGCGCCACTTGGGCTACTGGACTCTGCTGCCCTCATGCCCTGTGCAGCGGCCCTGGGGGCTGCATCTCTCAGGATCCCAGGCTTGTCCGTATTTCTGGCCCTTCCCTGAGCCCTTTCATCTCGCTGCTCACAGTGCCTGGCACCTTGTCTTACCCCCTCCTTTTTTGCTGCTTCTTATCTGCTGTGTGGGACAGCCACGTGATCAGACATGCTGGAATTGTAGGTGGAGTGAAACAAGTCAGCCTGTGGCAGGACTGGCGAGTCCCACGTCATCTCGTCTTGGGTGCGCAGCCCTGCAGAAACCAGCTGGGCCTTGGAGGTGGATGGTCTGGTCTGTCACAGGGACAGAGATAATTAGTTGTTGTTTTGAGCTACCTCTACAGTAATTATGTTTAAAATTTTTAATTTTTAAGTGGTGGTACACATGTGATAAAAGTTCCAACAGCACCGAAAGGCACAGAGTGAAGATGTCTCTTTTGACTCTTTCCCCGCGTCCCTTTTCAGTTTCATGGGGTCCCTCCCTGAGCTGTTCTCTGCACGGAGGGATCTCTGTGGATAGAGATATTTCCCTTTTCTCATGTGTGGCAGCGTCTTCTGTGTGTCGTGCTATGTCATCTTATGACAGTAATAGTAACTAGCATTTACTAGCATTTCCTAAGTGGTAGAGCCTGTTCTAATTAACACTTAAGTAAAACATACCGCTTGCTCTCCGTGGGTTTTAGAAATCGTTCTCTGTCGCATCTGGGGATCTTTGTCCTTTTTGTAGCTGCAGTTTTCCCCGTGTAGACTTCCTGGAACCGATGCACCCATGGCTGTTGGGTTGTTTCTAATCATAAACAGCGTTCACCTATACCATATCGGCATGTAGGCAGGCACACACAGGATCTGTCGTAGGTCCTCAAACAATGATGTTTCATTACAACAGTGAGGAGAAAAGCACCGATTCTTGGCCAGGCCCACTACGTGGGGTTTTCATGTTCCCCATGTCCGCCTGGGTTTTCTCTGGGTCCTCTGGTTTCCTGTCACATCCCAAAGACATGCACATTCAGTGAGTATCCACACGGTGCCAGCTGTGTGTGCCCTGTGGGGTGGCGTCCTCACCGTGCTGCTTCCTACCTCATGCCCTGAGCTGCTGGGATGTGTTCTTTCCACTCAGGATACTGAACTGGAACAATCAATCAGTGGATGAATATTAATTATTGCCAGTTACAATTTTTTTATGTCTATGATAATCATATAAGTGCAGAACTATAAGAATTGTGGCCCTAAAGCGCTCAGTGAACCTGCCACATTGGTTCTTGTTTGTGTTTGAACTGTGAGGTGTTCACTGTACCAACATTTATTCCTTGATTTAACCCACCACCAAGATGACTGCTGTTACTCACTGACTCACTAAAAGTTCAATAAATAGTGATTTTTTTTTTTTTAAGAGACAGGGTCTTGTTCTGTTGCCCAGACTGGAATGTGGTGGTGCCATCACAGTTCACAGCAATCTCAAACTCTTGAGCTCAAGCGATCCTTCTGCCTCAGCCTCCTAAGTAGCTGGACCTGCGGGTGTATGCCACAACGCCAGGCTAATTTTTAAAATATTTTGTAGAGATGGGATCTTGCTGTGTTGCCCAGTTGGTCTTGGACACCTTGCCTCAAGCAAACGGTTCTCCTGCCTCATCCAATCAAAGTGCTGGGATTAACAGACGTTAGCTATCATGCCTGGCTAATCTTAACTTTGTTTTTTTAATTAATCTGTCTTAAATGTGTATATAACTCATGCATATTTCAATATTTCATATTAGAAGTGTTTCAGGTCTTTATTTTGAAGCATGATATTTTTGTGACCAGATGTATCTGTGAGACTTAGCTCTTGAAACATGTCAGTTAACCCATGGTAAACTCGTTTCATTGTATGTTGTTTCTCCTAAATAAAGTCACAGTTTCCAAAGACCCGTTGCTGTTGTTAAGTGGGGCTGTGCTGTACCTTGGGACCTGGAACTGCTGTGGGTGAGACTCCGGCAGAGTTGCAGGGAGGGACATGTGTTTGTGAAGAGCTAAGATCCCATATCCTGAAGCAGGTGGGTCAGGGTGGCTTGTACTTGTGACCTGTGTCCGCAACTGTGCATCTGCAAATCCAAATTTGATCAGTAGTCTGGAAAAGCTGTACGAGATTGTCCCCAGAGAAACTGAGCAGAGTGGCCCTCGGAACAGGCAGAGATTGTGTTATTCTGTCTCCTTCCTCCCTTTGGGTAACAAGAACACGGATGTCCCTGTCCTCAGAGGGCAGAAGAATCATTCAGTAGGGGAACAATTAGCACAGAACATGGTATTTTGAACCCAGGCTGTACTAACCAGGAGAGAGAGAGTCCCTGTGCCCAGCATGCTGTTCTCTGGGCAGTCGGTGTTTTCAGGGACAGTCACACTACTCTGTGAAGCAGGATAGCTCCCCGTCAGCAGTCCTGTCTTTTCATGTTCCTCCTCTGGTGGGCAGGGTGTGCTCCCTCCCCGCTAACATTGCCCCGCCCGTGGTTGCCTGGTGTGCAAAGATGCCATGGCCACACGGCCCTGGCCAGGGTGTGCTTCTCTCTGCCAGCCGGAAAGCTGAGGGACCCTTAGTCCCAGCAGAGAAGCACTGCCTTTGCCCAAGGAATGGACAGATTGTCACTGCTATAGGTGGAACAAATGGCCAATGGTTGTGTGAGGTATTAGCTGCAGAGAGCTGGATGGAGGCATAGAGGGCTGCCTTGTGCTATCTTTAAAACTTTCTCTGGAAATCTAAAAGTATTTTAAAAGAAAAGATTACTTTTAAAATGCCACGGCTGCTTGTCTCTGGGTGTGTCTCACAGCCTGGTCTCCTGGTATAGGAGCCATGGTCTGGCTGTGTGCCTTCTGAATGCAAACCAGGACTGTGGGCATGCTGATGGCCCAGACAGGTGTCACTCCTGTCTCCCGCACAAAGTCCTCATGCATGTTAGTATGAGTTTGGCCACAGACGTGATGTTCTTCTCCTTTTTTCTAAGATTTTTTTTAATGTGAAATAGAGACAGGGTCTTGCTCTTGCTTAGGTCTCAAACTCCTGAACTCAACTTACCCTCCTGCCTTGGCCTCCTAGAGTATTAGGGTTACAGGTGTGAGCCACCGCACCCAGCTAGACACTTGACATTCTAACCCCTGGAGGAGTCTCTGGTCTCTTGAGGGCTGGGGTGAGATGATCTCCAGTCTGCTCAGAACCTCTGCAGTCTCTGCCCCACAGGAGTCCACTGGAGCCCATGCCCTGGCCTCTACCACCTCGCATGTGCATGCTGTCCCTGCCTCTTGGATGCTCACCCCTTTAGTTAGTGTGTCCTGGCCAGTCCTTCCCTGCCCTGGGCACATGAGAGAGCTGGGCTGGACTCTGGCTGGACCTTGTGCAGTCTGTGGACCGTGGGCCCTGACCATAGTTCCCTCCAGGGAGATGGCCCTGAGCGTCCTGGTGAGTGGGTGTGGACAAGGTGCCCACTGCTGCCTGTGAGATGCCCATGTGCTGGCTTTTCTGCTGTCACGCTGCCATCCACAATCTCAGATTTCATCTCAGCTCTTATTCTGGCTTCTCTTTCCCCCGTATCCTATTTCCCTTTGCACATTATTTGGAACCATTTTTCCCCTGGAATCCAATTGTAGACCAGAGAGTGATTTGGATTTTCTATACCTCTCCCCAGCGCACGTGGCTTCTGCCCTATGAAGTCATTTAACCCTTAAACACACAGTCTGTAACACAGTGGTTAAGGCGCCAGCCACATACACCCCAGCTGGCGGGTTTGAACCCGGCCCAGGCCAGCTAAACAACGACAACGGCAACAAAAAATAGCTGGGCGTTGTGGCGGGTGCCTGTAGTCCCAGCTACTTGGGAGGCTGAAGCAAGAGAATCGCTGAAGCCCAAGAGTTTGAGGGTGCTGTGAGCTGTGATACCATGGCACTCTACCGAGGGCGACATAGTGAGACTCTGTCTCAAAAAAATAAAAATAAATAAAATAAAATAAAAAAATAAACACACAGTCTGAGGGTAACCTGCTCTTGATTCTCCTCCCTTGAAACCCAAGCAGCTGCAGGGCCTGGGGCTCCTACCCTCAGAGCACGAGAGGGTGGAGATGCCCCAGGCGGGGCACAGTAGGGTTGCCCCAAACTGGAGGAGGAGGGAGGGTGGGCAGCCGCCAGCCACAGGCTGGGCCGTACCCAGGACTCCCCCTGCAGTGCCTCTCAGTTCCTTCTCTGTGCTCTGCAGGGTGTCTCTCTGAGGGCCCCCCTCCCTGACTGACCCCACCCCGAGTCATTTGTTTTCCTGGCTCCTATTCTGTGGCGAGCACATCTCTGGCATCATCATGTGGAATCCGTGCCGCACAGACAGAAAGCCTCCTGACCACAGAGGTCATGCCTGGCCTGTTCCTAGCACCCTGGGGCCTGGCCCCTCGTGGCCACTCCATAGCTGCCCAAAGAATAGATGCACGCCTGGAGAGGGGTCAAGGGCCCTGCAGTTAGGAGGCCTATGGTTGGAGTGGTTTGTGTCCACTCTGCCTCAGTAGGTGGGTAGTAGCATCTTGGAGCTCCTCGCTTGCTCTCTTATTTCTACTGAATTAATTATCCTGCAGTAATGATACAGCTGCTAATAGGGAACATTGGGTGCCCCATAGGAGGAGCTGCCACAGCTGGAGGGCACACTTAGAATCCAGAGAGCAGCAGGCCCAGAGAGCACTGGGCCTCTTCAGCTGGTGGCCAGCTTTGTCCTGTAGTCCCTGACTCATTCGGAGGGCCAGCTACTGCCACCTCTCTCTTTTCTTTTTCTTTCTTAAAATTTTTTGGAGACAGAGCCTCAAGCTGTCACTCTGGATAGAGCGCCGTGGCATCACAGCTCACAGCAACCTCCCATTCCTGGGCTCAAGCGAGTCTCCTGCCTCTGCCTCCCAAGTAGCTGGGACTACAGGCGCCCACCACAACGCCCGGCCATTTTTTGGTTGCAGCCGTCATTGTTGTTTGGCGGGCCCGGG
>CAUYRH010016245.1:0-21823 GCA_963574655.1 Perodicticus potto | reverse complement strand
TCCATGTTCCAAACAAAATCTCTAGATTTCAAGTAAAAGAGTATATGTACAGGCCGGGCATGGTGGCTTACGCCTATAGTCCCAGCGCTGTGGGAGGCCTAGGCAGGTGGATTTCCAGTGCTCACAGTTCGAGACCAGCATGAACGAACCAGAGAAAAGACCCCATCTCTACCACTAGGAAAGAACACGACCAGGCGTTGTGGCGAGCACCTGTAATCCCAGCTACTTGGGAGGCAACCGGCCCACGCATCGTTCCAAGGAAGGACAATGGAAAAAACAAACAAACAAACAACAACAACAAAAAAACCAAGGAAACTGAAGAAAAGTAAAAGCCATCTGAAAAAAAAAAATTCTTGTTGGGATCACTTGAAGAGAATTGATAGCTTTCTAAATGGAATCTTTCAATCCATGAATACTGTATGTCTCTGCATTTGTTTAGATTTTGATTTCTTTCCTAAGCATTTTACAGTTTTCAGCTACAAGTCAAGTATACATTTTACATGTATTTTGCCATTTTCTTTTTTTTTAGCAGAGCTGTAAATGCTATCGTATTTTTATTTATTTATTTACAAGACAGAGTCTCACTTTGTTGCCCCCTGGTAGAGTGCCCTGGCGTCATGGCTCACAGCAACCTCAAACTCTTGGGCTCAAGCCATCCTCTTGCCTTGGATCCCTAAGCAGCTGGGACTATAGGCGCCCACCACTACACCTGGCTCGTATGTTGACCTTGTATCCTGCAACCTTACTGCAATCACTTATTAGTTTTGGGAGTTATGTATTAATAGATCCCTTGGGCTTTTCTATATGGACCATTATGTCAACTGCAAGTAGTTTTATTTCTTTCCTTTTAAATATATGTCTTGCCCCTCCCCTCCCTGCTGAACCCCTCTTCTCCTCCCTTCTCCCCTCTCCCCTCCTCTCCTCTCCTCTCCTCTCCTCTCTCGTTGCCTTGCTTCACTGGCTAGAACTTCCAGTACAATGTGAAAGACCAGTGGTAAGTGACCATGTTTGTCTTGTTCTCATCTTAGGAGGAAATCTGTCTTTTACTGTTAGGTCTAATGTTAGTTACAGGATTCTTTGGTAGACGTCAAGTTGCCGAAGTTCCCCTCCATTCTTGTTAGTTTGTTTTGAGAGTTTATATCTTGAATGAGTATTGATTTTTTTTTTTTTTTTGAGACAGAGTCTCATTTTGTCACCATTGGTAGAGTGCCATGATGTCATAGCTCACAGCAACCTCAAACTCTTGGGCTGAAGTGATGCTCTTGCCTCAGCCTCCAAAGTAACTGGGACTTCAGGTGCCCACCACATCGCCTGATTATTTTTAGAGACATGGTCTTGCTTTGCTCAGGCTGGTCTGGAACTTGTGAACTCAGGCAATCCACCCGCCTCAGGCTCCCAGAGTTCTAGGATTACAGCAGTGAGCCATGGTGCCCAGCCCTGAGTATTGGAGTTTGACAAGTGCTTTTTCTGCACCAGTTGATACCTGATCATGTGATTTTTCTTCTTTAGTCTGTTAATATGGTGGATTATGTTGATTAATTTCAAATATTGCACCAGCCTCGCATACGTAGAATAAATCCCACTTGATCATGATATATAATTCTTTTTATTTATTGCTGAATTTATTTATAGCTAATATTATATTAATGATGTTTGCATCTATATTGATGAGAGATATTGGACTGTAGTTTTCATTCTTGGTACTCTCTTGTCTTATTTTGGTATCAGAGTAATACTAGCTTTATAGAATGAGTTGGGAAATGTTCCTTGCTCTTATGTTTTCTGAAAAAGATTACGTCAAATTGGCATTAATTCTTCTTTAAGTGTGGGTAGAATTCTCCAGTGAAGCCACCTGGGGCTGGAGATTACTTTTCTGGGAGTTTTTAAATTACAAATTCAATTTCTTTAAGAGTTGTAGAGTTATTCAAGCTATTTATTTCACATTGAGTGAGTTATGGTAGTTTGAGAGCTTTTTGAACCCTTGGTCCATTTTGTATAAGTTGTGTGTTTCTGCTTGGAATTCTCTGACTAGCCTTCTGGTCACAGCAAGCTCTAGCTCTATAGTGGTATCCCCTGGTATCAGTAATTTCCTTCTTTTCTCTTTTTCTTTGTCAGTCTTGATAGAGGTTTGTCAATTTTATTAATTCCCTTTGAAGACCTGACTTTGTTTCATTGTGTTGCTCTGTTGTTTTCTGTTAGGCAATTTCATCCATTTCTGCTCTGCTGTTAGTACATCCTCCCATTTTTTTGCTTTGGGTTTATTTCACCCTTCTTTTTCTAGTTTCTTAAGGTGGCAGCTTAGTTTCTTGATTTGAATTTTTTCCTTTGTACTAATGTAAGCATTTAGTGCTATACATTTTGAAGTCTACTGGTGTTGACATTTTACAGTTTAAGTGAAGCATAGCAAATTCCCCCCTTAGTATTCTTTCCCTCCCCCATTCCTAATGGAATTGTCTTAAAGGGTTTTCCTGCATACATTGAGAACCACATCAGACAATGATTCAAGTTTTGTTTTAATCATCAAACAATTTAGGAAACTTAAGGAGAGTTTTTGTATTTGCCTATTATTTTATTTTTTTCTGTTGTTCTTCTTCCTGATTTTCTAAGAATCCTCTCTCTTTCTGTTTCAAGAACTTTCTTTAGCCTATTCTTTAGGGTAGATCTGCTGACAGAAATTCTTCTGATTTCCTTGAAAGCCTATTCATACTGGGTAGAGGATTCCGGTTGAGCTCTTTCCCTTCAGCATTTGAAACATGCTGAGCTACCTCTTTGAGGTCCCCATGGTCTCTGAGGAGAAATCTGCTGTTTTTCAGGTTGTTTCTTCCTTAAAGTAAGGTGTCATTTTTCTCGTTCTGCATTCAAGATTTTTTTTTTTTTTTTTGGTCGGGGCCGGGTTTGAACCCGCTGCCCTCGGTATATGGGGCCGGTGCCCTACTCCTTGAGCCACAGGCACCGCCCTGCATTCAAGATTTTTTATTTGCTTTTTGTTTTCAGAAGTTTGATTGTGACATGCATGGTATGGCTTTCTTGAGTTTATCCTGTTTCTGGTTTGCTCAGCTTCTTGAACAGGTAGGTTGATGTCTTTTCTCAAATTTGTGAAGATTTCAGCCATTAATTCTTCAAAAGCCTTTTCAGGCCACCCTCTTTCTCTTTTGGTCTTGGACTCAGATGACACACATGTCAGATGTTTTATTATGGTTCCACAGGGTCATCAAATGCTCATTTTTTTTCAGCCTATTTTCTCTCTGTCAAGACTGGGTAATTTCTTCAACTTTTTTTTTTTTTTTTTTTTGAGACGGTCTCCAGCTGTTGCCCTGGGTAGAGTGCTGTGGCGTCACACCTCACAGCAACCTCAAACTCTTGGTCTTAAGTGATTCTCTTGCCTCCGCCTCCCAGGTAGCTGGAACTACAGGCGCCCGCCACAATGCCTGGCTACTTTTTGGTTGTAGTTGTCATTGTTCTTTGGCAGGTCTGGGCTGGATTCGAAGCCACCAGCTCCAGTGTATGTGACTGGCACCCTAGCTGCTGAGCTATAGGCGCTGAGCTAAGACTGGGTAATTTCCATACTATCTTCAAGTTCACTGATTTATCTTCTGTCCTTTCCACTTGACTATCCCCCATCCATTGAGATATTCATTTCACTTATTGTATTTTTCAGTTCTAAAATTTCCTTTTGGTTCTTGTTGAGATATTCTATTTCTTTGTTGAGATTTTCTTTTTTTTTGCTTCAAATATGTTCATAACTGCTTCTTGTAGCATCATCATACCATTTTTATTATGTCTCCTTTAAAGTCTGCCAGATAGTTCCAACATCTGTGTTGTGTCAGTGTGGGCATCTGTTGATTGCTTTTTCTCATTCAAATTGAGATTGTCTTGGTTCTTGGCATAATGAGTGGTTTTCATTTGAGCCCTGGGTATTATTTAACTCTTTGTCTCAGTGCTGGTGGGGAAGGAGGGAGTTGCCTCATTGCCATCATCTGGGGAGGGCACCGGGTTCTGTGTTTGGCCTTCATGGGCACCCTGGGTCCATCCCATGGAGGGATGCTTTATCACTGCTAAAAGGGGTGAGTGGGTATGGGTGTCTCTTTACAGCTTCCCACGTGGTCTCGCCTGACCCTGTAGACTGAGGATGAGAGTTCCAGCTCTAAGCAAGACCTCCTCTGTCACGACTCCAGCAGGGGGGAGGGCACCTCATTACATGGTCAGGTGGAGGCAAAAATCAAGGCTCCCCACTTGGAGTCCAGCGACATGAGGGGAGGGGGCAGGCTGCTTTTTATTGCAGTTAGGGGCAAAGTGCTGAGCTCCCACTTAGCCTTACTGGTGGGAATGAGGTCATGGCTTTTCCTCTTTGTCTGGAGTAGGGCAATCATTGTTCAAAACTTTCCTGTCTTATTAGGCTTCCTCTCTCCTGGTCCCTTGGCTGGAGACAGTTGGCTTTCCTTGGGGCTCTGTTTGTGTCTGTTGGCACTTCTGGTTACCAGCTTCTCCAGCAACCAATCTGGGATACACATGGCAAAAGAAGACCCTGGGAACTCACTGCTGTATTTCTCTTAAAGTCCCTCAGTGGTCAAGCTTCTTTCTGCCTTCCAAAGTTGTTTTATATTTGACTTATATATAACTGTCCAGGGTTTTCAGCTGTGCTTTGTGGGAGGAATGGGGAGAAATTTGTCTACTGCATCTTATCCGTAACTAGAATGCAGATGGGTTTTGAGATCATTGTGGGAGGGAACTCCTTTGTGGTGGGTGGAGAACTCAATCCAGAGGCCGTTCTGCTGCTCAAATCAGGCAGGACACCTCCCTTTTCCCATTGCCCAGGGCAGTGGCATCCTGGAGGCAGATGTGGCTCGTGGACCGTCTGGGAACACTGAGGACCTCACCATTTGGCAGGAAAGGGCTTCTCTCTGCTTACAGGACTGTGCACTTCTCTTCCACAATGGTCCACCGGCCTCAACTCCCACAAGGTGTCTGCTTTGCTATGGGCCTGAGGCTGAGATGATCACTCTCTTGCCTGGCGCCTGCCCCTGTACTTGCACTATTGTGTCCACCTCACTTTTTACTCATAGGGTGCCTGTGACATGGGAGATACTCTGAGGTCCTTGTCACAGAGACCATTTTCTGTTTATTTCCCCAGGCTTAGGGTCTGTCACTCATGAGCCATGGTTTGGGCTGGCTGGGACCAGACTGGCTGAGAAGGCCATGGGTGTCTGAGTGGCGGTACTAGGGTGGGTGCTGGAAACTCAGGTTGGGGAGGGTGTAGGCAGGGTCACTGGGCTCCCTAAGTGTGACCTGTGGGACCCACCAACACCTCAATTGGTAAAGATCTATGGGAGGCTTTTCTTGGTGTCAAGGTGGTTAATGCTTCCATCTTATCTCACCCCCAAGTCTCAAATCCTAAATGGAAGTAAATAAATGAAAGCTCATCTCCTGTTTGAGCTACCTGGGTGATTTACATATTCATCTCCTCTCAGAAGCATTCAGAGGATTATCAGAGGGAAGAAATGAAGATTTTTTCCAAATTTCCAATCTTAAAGTGAATTTTATTGAAATTAGGGGTTGGGGCTGCTATAGGTGTGGGGAAGGAGGGCTGGGAGGATGGCTCCTTTCACCTAACAGTGCTATGCTGGGGTAAGGAGGCCTGGGTGCAAGGTCTGTCTTTTCTCCTGAGTCCTTCTGTGTGACCGTGGGTGATTTCCTGGACCATGTTTTTTTAATTGATCATCTAATGCTGTTGGACTTGTAGTTCTCAGACCTATGGTGCTTACCTAGAACCTTAAAAAGTTTGCAATCATCCAACCAGTTAGAATATACAGTGGTGCAGTCCAACGCCTGACCTCATATGCACCATGCTTCAGGGTTTCCCAACTGCAGTACGAAACGGCATTTTAGAATGGAACAACTCTTTGATGAGGAGCTGCCCATGTTTATTGGCAATATTTACTGACATCATGATTTCTACCCACCAGATGCCTACAGTATCCTGCCCCCTAGTAGTAACAACTAATAAAATATTTGCGGGTATTGCTAAGTGCTCCTGGTTGAGAATCTCTCTGCTATACGTAGGAAATCAATCTTTTGTCTCTACTGTTAAAAGAAAATGAGAACTTAATGACAGCACCACCTCACCCATCTGTCTTCCATTGGCCTTAAACCTGACTTCTTTAAAATTCTTCAGTAACTCCTTGTGAACACAAGATCAAGTCCAAACTCTAAAAGTTCTCCTGGGTGTGGCCCACCTACCTCTCTGTTTTCATCCCCTCCCCTCTTTTGCAGGTGTGATCCCTAGAATGGGCCAAGCTCTAACACACATCTGGCATTCTAAGCATATGCTGTTCTGAGGTTAGAATGCCCACCCCAGCTTGCTACCTTGCTAACTCCTGCTGACAGCTTTGTTAAGGAGGCGTCTCCTCCAAGAAGCCCTCCCTAACCTCTCACGCCTTTCCTCTGTCTTGTCTTTACCACTCTTCCTTTGCCCTCTAGCGTGGGGGCTCCTCGTGGGGTGGGGAGGGCTGTGTTTGGTCACCTTTGAATGCCCTCCGTTTGGCACCAGGGGAGGGGGCAGTGTTGAAATGGAATTGCAGATGCGATTTGGTGGTTGTGTGTAGGGAGTGGGCTGACTGTGGGAATGGATGGGGAGTGGAGGGGAAAGTTTCTTGTCTGCTTCCCCAGATATTGTCTTAGGAAATGTCAACTTTAATGCCCGATGTTATGTTTCTCTGCTGCCAAAATATTTTGAATGGATTATTATTCATTTTTCAGCTCTTTAAAGGTGTTTAGAACTAGGGTGACTACCTTGTCCTGCTTTGCCCGCGGCTTGCCTGGTTTTGGCACTGCATGTTCCCTGTTCTCAGTCCCAGACAAACCCTGACACTTAATGGCTTTATAGCAAGCGCCACCTGGGGAGGCCTCTTGCCTTCCTCCCCTGGGGTCAAGCTTGCTGTATGGAACCGTGGTTTCAGGTGGAAGGAGCAGGTATTTAAAGGTCATGGCTGGTCAGCAGCTCCCATAGTAGGATCCCTGGGAGGAGTCCAGCTTCCTCTGTCCCCACTGGAGGATCAGCTCCTGCCTCCCTGCTTTCCAGGGGAGAACAGTATTTACCTGCATGGCCAGGTCCGCCCATATCCCTGTCCCACTTTGGGCAGATAATCGCCATCAACTTTATTAACTCTGGGAGCCTCATTTTCCCGATATACAAACTAGGCATGAAAATCCTAAGTCAGGGTGGTGGAAATTCCCAGTGTGATCACACGAATAACACCTGAGCAAGGTGGTCACAGCAAGAGTTTCGGGCTCTAGTGAGAACACCATGTGGTCCAGGTGCTGTGGTTTAAACCCTCACAGCAGCCGTAGGGGCTGAGAATAAGATGATTCTCATTTGATAGACATGAAGGCTGAGGCTCAGTGAGGCTAGGTGATTTGCCCCGGGTAGGAGGCAGGGCTGGCCTGTTTTCTGATACCTGGAGGAACATGTCTGTTTCTGAGTGGTTCAGTGTGATCTCAGGGTGGTGGCCAAGCATGCCCAGGTTATGTGGTTTATGTGTGTGCTCTGGGATCAAACTGCCGGCCCTAATTTCTCTGACCCAGGCCTCCCCATAATTGTGGGGCCACCCTGCTGGGGAGCTCTGGGCTTGGTGATCCTCTGGCCTTGGGCAGTGGGAGCAGCTAGCAAAGCCACTAACCCCCTGGCTGCTCACACTACATGGCTCAGGGCCTTGTCAGAGCTTTAGGAAATCAAGAGACCCAGCAGTGTAATCTGGGCAGTGCTTCCTTCATTCACTCCTTCATCCCTGTATGCATTAATTCATGGCAGGCATGTACTCATCATCTTTGCCACTTCTGAGTTCAAAATCTGGCGAAGAAAGAGTCCTACAAGTGAATACACTGGTGTTTGGAGGGAGAGAGGGTGGAGACCTCAAGACTGTTTGCCTGGGGCAGTCAGAGAAGGCTTCCTGGAGGAAGAGGCATTTGATTTGTGCCTGGAACACCTGCGTAAGCTGCCTGAGTGAACAACCTTGGGTGGCATGTATGCAGCCAGCCTGGCAGGTGTTAAGGCAGTTTGACACTGCTGGATCTCAAGGAATTGTGGCAAAGGGGGGCAGGGAGGAGACTGCACCAGCTCTTTGTCTTTACAAACATGGTGCATTCATCCTGGTGATGGTAGCTGTCACTGGTGAGCTCTGAAGAGGAGGCGGTGGTCAGCTCTGTGGGCTGAGAAGCCCCAGTGTGGATTATCGGGGGATTGAAATGGTCCAGGTGGAGGATGGTGACTGCTGAGAGCCAATCAGGGCAGGGTCCCAGTCCCTGCCCCCTCCTGCCCCAGCATAGGCAGTGTCTATGTTCTTTTTGGTTTCCAGCTGACCTTTGCCTCCCCTGAGGGTCAAGCTTTGGCCACGTGGTCCATGACGTGCCTTGGAGTCCCAGATTATGGTTGGGAGGTTGGCTGGTAGGATAAAGGGGAAGGATCTTTGGGACTCAGTGCCTGATCGAAGCCAGTGTGCAGTGGGTGGAGAGAGGAGGGGTCTTGGTCGAGGCCCAGGGCTGGGAGGGGGCTAGGGGCGTAAGAAGGCCCAGGGAGGAGGTGGTTGGGGCTTTCTGGGGTGAATTGAATTGGGAAGATTTGGATTTGAATCGGGAAGAACAGCATCCCTCCCTCTCCAGAAGGAGCAAGTGCCTCTCAGCTGCCCTGGTAGCTCCTTGTCTTGCTGTTTTGCACAATATACAATTTCTTCGCATAACAGACAGGATAATCTCATTTTCTCACTGGCTACACAGCTTAGCTTTCAATCAATTATCCCCAAATACATTAAAAAAAGTCTCCATGTCACATCCCTGCCTTCTCAGTGCTCTGTTTTCCCTGTCAAGGAATTTGCAAATCAATTACTTTAACAATACTTTCCACAAATTACCCTGGAATGCCTGTGATGTCACCCACGGTTAATGCGCTCCTGATAAATAATGCATCAGGAAGTGGTGAGGCTTTTCCTCCTTCCTGGTGTGCGGTAAAGGACATGGTGTGTTCTTGGGCTGAGCAGCCTGGCTTTGGCCTCTGGAAGGTGGCCAGGTGAACAGACCAGGTGCTGGCAGTGGGACAGAGAGCAGATTGGCTCTGACCATTGACTGGTCCTCTGGGCAAGACCCTGTACCTCTCTGGCCCTCAGCTTGGTGCTGACCAGGGTCAGTTACAGATGCTGATGTACTGAGGACTCTGTGGAGGGGCTCATCCACAGGGGGTGAGGGTGGCAGCCGCTTTGACCTTTGCACTGTGGCCCAATGGGGAAGGAGCACAATTGCGAGTGGCTGGCAAGCTGAGGGCTGTCCCTAGCTGGCTGAGCTCACAGGCAGCCTGAGGATCCTGATGGGTCTGTGGCCTTGAACTCACAGCCCTGTCAGCTCTGCTGGTACTTTGTGTGTGGGGTGGAGCTTCAATGCACCCAGGAAGGCTTGAGAAGTGCGGCCCTGGGGGAGGGCTGGGTGTTCTGGGGACTCAAGTAGCACCTGTGCTGACCTTGGCCAGAGAGATGGGGTGGCCGGAGGGGCTAGGCCTGTGTAGCTGGGGCCTTTGCAGTTCCTTCACCGCTAACTATGTGCAGTGTGTAAGTGCAGGTGTGTCTGCGTGTGTGGGCACGTGTGTGCAGGTGTGTGTGTAGTTAGTGCCCTCAGACTGAGGCCCCCACAGCGGGGCCGCAGGGCCCAGTGTGGACTGGGTGTAGGGGGAGGGGAAGTGTGGGAAAGGGGAGACACCGGACTGGGGTGGGCACTGCCATGTAATTCTGTCACACAAACTAGACTTTTCTGGCAGCTGAATCCTTTAGAATCTCTGGGTTTTGTTTTATTGTGAGTAAAGCTTGGGTTAAAGAATTTGTTTGCATTTAAGGAGATGAGGAGGGGCGTGTATCAGAGCAGAGAGTCTCTGCTGACAGCTGAACCAAACTCCTCCCTGCGTGCCCTCTGTGAAGGATGAAATAACTTCATTCTTAAAGAATGAAGTTATTTTTTTCTGCAGGATTATTACTAGTACTAGTGTTGTAATAGCTGTAAGTGCATTTTCATATAAGTGTAAGCTAAAATTTTAAGGTTCTAGAAAATCCAAACCGATTGTGGCATATTTACAGCAGCAAACATAAACAAAGGTCTGGAGGTGGCTTGAGCTTCCAGCCACAAAGGGGAGCCGTGGGCAGGTGCTGCCCATGTGGCCCCGACGTATGAGACCCAGGCTCCTGTCCCTGCCAAGTTGGCCGGTGACCCTGTGTTGCCTGACCAGCCCACTGCACTGGAACATGCTGCTTGGGAGCAAAGCCTTTCTCCCTTCCGGGATGCAATGGTGGGATGGAGGACAAGGGACTGGAAAGTCAGGGTGATTCCCCAAGTAGGGGACTCTGGGCTGGGTGTGAAGGCTGGCTAGTGTGCACAGTAGTTCCTGAGGCCTTCTGTGAAGTGGGGGTACAGAGTCCAGACAGAGCTGCCAGCCTTTCCTTTATGGGCCAGGCAGAGGAAGATGGACAAGGTTCTCTTCTGTGGCGTGGTCATCCTGGGTGTGTGTCTAGGGATGCACTTGGGTGGACAGTGGGCAGGGTGGTCTGGGAAGTGCTGCTAACCCATGTGGATAGGGATTGTTTCTGGGAGGTCAATGACAAACTATTCCCATACGCAGGGCTGCCAAGTCACTCTTATATTATAAACTCATATTAACATAACATGGAAGTGAATTTTTGTGGAATGTACTTTGGGAAATCATCTTATGGGTAAGTGGGCTCAAGAAGCCATTGAACCGTCCCTTATTTCCTGTGAGTGCCACAGGCTGGGTTCTGGTCCAGGGCAGTACAGCCCACTGGACACCATGGCACTAGCTGGGCTCTTGCAGTGAGATCTTCTAAGGACTGGCAGAGCTTGGGACCAGGTGTGCACAAGTCCATTTGTGGCCATCGTGGTGTCCCGGTCTTCAGGCCTCCACACAAAGACCCCTGAGCCAGAGGAAAAAGTGGGTAATGAAGAGTCAATAAAATTTGGAATCTATGGATTCAGACCTAGCCAGGATTCTTCCAGATTTGGGTTCCCACAAAATCTGAATCCACCCTGGAGGCAGGGCAGGGTCACAGAGGGCACACAGGGAGGAGTTTGGTCCAGCGGTCAGCAGAGACTCTCTGCTCTGATACACGCCCCTCCTCCATCTCCTTAAATGCACTGCCAGGCCCATGCCACGGGGCTGGGGCTTTAGCCCCTCCACCCGGACCCGAGGCGGCTGTACCACCAGGGCAGTGTGAGCTCAAAGGCGAAGCGTGGAGGTGGCCAACGTGCAGAAACAGCTGCTCACCTCCCTGGTCCAGAGACAGCGAGGCGTCCTACCATCACCCGGTGGGGCTGGAGGGGTTTGCACGTTAACATAGGTCAACTATTCACAGGTCTCACATGGTTAGTTGTAGTCAACTTCAGTGAACACTTTGGTTAACTGTACCTAGTTCTGAGCTACAAAACCCTAGGGAGTCTTGGCCATCTATAGACAAGATTATGATTCCCAGAGTGGGAGAAGCCTGGGGCACTCCCCGTCCTGCAGGGACAGCCCTCACCACCTTGTAGCATGGAGGTCTTACGCAGAGGCGGCCCTACAGTTAGGAGGAGCACCGTGTGGGCAGTGGGGCACTTGCTTTTGTGCCGTTCCTGCCACTCAGGAACTGAGGCCCCTGGGACAGCTGAGGTCCATGCACCTTGTTCTGCCTCCCCCACCATTGCTCCTCTCTGAGTGGCTGTTTGCTCAGCCATAAAATGAGGGCTAAGGAGCCCTATGGTCCTCGCAAACCTAGGCTTGCAAATTCTAGATAGCAGCTTCCTGGGCAGTGGAGGTTCAGGACAGCGACTGGTCCTTTCTGGGTAGGGCCATATGGAGAAGAGTATCCATGCTACTTCCTTAGTGGGGCTCCCCCCAAACTGTGGCCAACTGGGGGTAGTCCAGTGTTCTCAGGGTGTATGTCTTCATCAGCTGTAGAACCATAGGTGTGGCCTGGGTATCCAGACACCAAACCCCATGTTCTTTTACAAAATCCCAGGCCCACCCCAGGGAGAACTGCGGCCTCGGCATAAGTCAGAGTATAGCAGACAAGCTTAGCGCAGCGGCAGAGAGAAGGGCGCCTCTGTGGTCGGCTCAGAGAGCTGAGGGCTCCTTTGTGTCATTGAACTCCCTCTTGGCATCTGGGGGAGGCTGGTGGGCCTGCCATGAGCTGTGCTTATCACCCTTCCAGGATGATTGGGGACAGTGTTCCTCCACCTCCTGGCGCTGGGTCTGGTCCACGGGTGGTGGAGATAAAATTTCCCTGGAAGGCTGCCGTAATAGCCAATGGAGATGGTGGCAGATTGTGCATCTTAAAATGTGATTGCAAAATCAATAAGCCAATTACAGTGGTTAAATCTTTGCCTTTTCAGAGCTACTTGCAAAGTTGAGTTGCTAGTTGCTTCACCAGACAGCCTGTGGCTCAGACTCCAGGGCTGCATTAGGGGGTTGGTGGGAGCTGCCTGGGAGGTATCCTTGTTCCCCTTTGGGAGCCTTGCCTCTACTTCTTGGCCTCTCCCCACGGCCCTCAGTAGGAGAGCTGTGGCTAAAAATTCTTTTGCATTCATGTGTTGGAGATGGGGATGGGAGATTAGGAACATTTTTGAGCAGCTGTGGTTCCTTCATATGTTATCATTACATCTTAAAAACCCTGTGAGCTAAGCCTTAGTATTGCCATTTCCCATGCAAGGTGTATCAATTTTCCCTTGCTACATAGCAAAGCTTCCTTAAAACTCAGTGGCTTAAAACAACCACAATCTGTTTATCCTGGGATTTTGCTGGGTGGTTCTTCTGGTCTGGGCTCGGCTGATCTCAGCAGGCAGCTCCTAGTCTGTGGTCAGTGGCCTGAGTGTGGGAGTGTGCTGGCTGCTGGCTGGGCGCTGGGCACCTGGGCCATGTTCTCTGTCTCTCTAGCAGTCCACCTTGGCTTGCTCATGGGTCAGAGGCAGGCTTCTAAGAGCAGCAAGAATGGAAGCTGAGGGTCTCTCTTGGGTCGAGACTTAGTTCACTGTCACTTCAGCATGTTCTGTTGGTCCAAGAAAGCCCCTAGGCCAGCCCAGAACAACCAGAGTTGCTGCCAAGAACAGTGACCTTTTTTGTGATCTGCCACATGAAGAAGCTGAGGCTCTGAGAATTTTGGCGGCATCTAAAGCAGGCGTCCTCAAACTTTTTAAACAGGAGGCCAATTCACTGTCCCTCAGACCGTTGGAGGGCCGGACTATAGTTTTAACAAAAACAACTATGAACAAATTCCTATGCACACTGCCCATATCTTATTTTGAAGTAAAAAACAAAACGGGAACGAATATAATTCACTCCGCTGCATGTGGCCCGTGGACCGTAGTTTGAGGACCCCTGATCTAAAGGCTGTGCAACAGAGATCGGGAGCCAGCCTGTGCTTTCTCCATACTTTGTGTGACCCCAGCAGGGGAACTTCCACTGTTGAAGTGGAGAGAGCAGCGCTCAACTCTGAAGAATGGCTCCAAAATGTGGCCTGCTGGGTAGCCATGACTGGTAGTGGTGGGACTTGGGATGGGGAGTATTTCAATTCTATGGCTGTTGAGTCCTCCTGTGTTGTGGGGTTGGCCTGGGGTGAAGGGGCCACCTCTTCGCAGTGCCCTCCCTGCCTACCTCCTTCACAGCTCTGCTCTTGCCTTCCAGCCTCATCCTCCCGTGGGGGATGGGGGAGTGTGAGTGTGCGTGCCCATGCTCGGAAGCCACGCTTCAACCCCTTGGAAGTAATGAAGTTTAAAAAGACACATTTATATCAAATGGATTTCCGTTGGCAATGCTCACAGCTATTTACTTCCATATTTCTAAATAACATGCTGATGTGGCTCTTTCTTGATTAATCTGTTCTGAATATTGGCTCTTGACTGCAGTCAAGGCTAGTGGTTCAGCCCTCTGCACACTCCCTGTCCTGGCCCTTCCCCCATCCTCAGTATCCGTTTATCACCACTTTTGGTTAAATCAATAGTCAGTATTTACATTATCATGGCAGAAAATTGTGCTTACTGCTGAGTGAAGTAGACGATGATGATGTTTCCTGGACTTAATATGTGCGTATTTCCTCTTTATTTGGATTTCTATGTACCCACTGCCATTTTTTCTAAGTGCTTCACCAGATCAGTTATATGTGAATTGATATTACTTTCCAGATAGTCAAATTGCCCTTCTATCAACCCTCTTGTCTCCTTAACCTTCCATGTGGGCTTTCTGGTCATGGGTCACTCCCTAGACCCCCTGGCTCCACGCTGGCCAGTGGTCCCAGGGCTTTGCTTTGCAGCATGCTTGGGTGTCACGATTCCCTGCTTCACCCCCTCATCCTGCTGAAGCATGCCCTCCAATAGCTTCTTCTTTTTTTTTCTAGAGACAGTTTCACTTTATCGCCCTTGGTAGAGTGACGTGGCATCACACTGCTCACAGCAACCTCCAACTCCTGGGCTTCTCTAATAGCTTCTTAAGGACAGGTACATGGGGCTAAAATTTTCAGGTCCTTGCACATCTGAAAATGTTCCTCCCAGATAGACTCTGGGGCATGGGTCTGGGCACAAGTGATTCATTGAGAACAACTTCCCAGGGAAGGGCAGGAGGAAGCCTCATCAGAGCAGTCTCAGCCTGATGGGAACCCAGGAAGTAGGGGGGAACCTGATGGGGAAACTGCACCACAGAGCTTGTCCTGCAAGGTTGTGAAGCTTTATGTCACAGCCCGGGCAGGCATTGGGTTTAGGTCCTATAGGCAAGGATGGGCATAGGGAGAAACATTTAATTCCAGGTATTGTCTACCTGGAGACTGCTGCCACTGAGATTCTGGAAGTAGGCGGGCAGCAGTTAGTGGCACAGGGTCAGAAAAGGCAAGGTGGGAAGCTGAGGACCTGGGCCACGTCTACTGGGGGCTACTCCATTCTTCATCCATGGCTGGCACCTTGGCAGCTGTTTCAGCAGGTCCAATGCCCAATGCAGAACATAAAAATCACAATCTTTGAAGGAATATGTAGAAGTAATTTCTTGGTGGGGCCTCTTGGAATGATTTTCACAACAATGCAGACCTGCTATGAGGGTGCTGCTCTTCCTGAGGGAGCTTCCGCAGCTCTGGTAACCTGGGTCCAGAATTGCTCCTACCTGGTGGTAGCCTCTGCACTACTGGAAGTTGGAAGCCACCTCACCACTGCCACTACTTGGTGGCAGCAGCAGAAGGCAGCTGGGACTTGTTAAAGGAAAACAATCCCTTTTGAATGAAATTGACCTCTGAAAGCTGAGTGAACCTTGCCCCCACTTGAAAAACAAAACAAAATGCCTCCTTCTCCCTAGAACCTAACATCCAGGATTCCAAGTGTGACGCAGGTGCACTTGCCATTTTTAAATAGAAGGAGGATACCCTGAAGGTCAAGAGAGCAGTGCAGACACCCTACAGCTGGGTATAGGATTCTAGATCTAGCACACCTTTTCCCCTGGAATTGGGAAGGCATTGCTATCTATCTTCTAGATCTGATTTCATAGTTGAAAAGTCTAACACTGTGGGGTTAGAAATCCCCACATGTATGTCTCATGTACATCTCATTCGAGTGAGCCTCTTGCACCCTTTCTTAAACATTACAGTGAGAATTTACACCTGAGGCAAAGCTGCAGCCCCTCGCGTCTCTGGTCACGCAACAAACACCATCCCAGGCCCTCTTAAGGGACACTCTTTGTTCCTCTTCTGAAGGCTTAGAGGACATACTCTTTCACTCTGGCATTCTGAAGTGTTGCAGTGATATACAGGTTTGTGTGGGTTATTTTTCTTTCATTATGCTGGCTACTTGGTGGGTGGGCTGTGTGCTTCGGACACTCATGACCTGAGCTATGTTTACTGCATTTCACTGATAACACCCTCCCCACCCTCCCCACTCCCCGCTTAGCTCTTTGTGTCTGGACCATCTGCTAGTCAGATGGCACGTCTTTGAACAGACCTGTAAGCTTCTTACCTTTTCCATTTTCCATCGATTTTTGTTCTACTCTATTTTTTTGTTCTACTTTTTGTCTTTTCATTCTACTTACCTCGGCCATTATAATTTTAATTTCCAAAAGCTTTTCATGCATCTGTTACTTTTCCCCAGAACTCTATTCTTGTTCTGTGTCTGCAATGCCTGATTTTATTCTTTTCCTCCTTTTCCCCTTGATTTGCTTGGGTTTCTTTTTTTTCTGTGTTCGAGCATTTCCTCAAATGTTTGATGACTGTCGGCTGCCAATTCTCAGTTAAGAACAAGTGCCAAAAATGAATGGGGAGCTCTGGGGCGTGGGTGGGGCTTTGCTATGTAGTGAACAGGTGGTGATGGGACCTTGTCTTGGGGGACTTGTAAACATCGGGCTTGGGGGACTCTTTGCACAAGAATCCTGGTATGTCCTCTTTCAGGGTATGAGCCAGGTGTGGCCTCTACCCTTTTGAGTGTAGACCCAGTCTGAAGCAAGGGTCCCTGAGCGTCTAGTGCGATCATCACCAAATGCTGTGGTTTGAATGTGTCCTTGAAGTTTACATGTTAGAAACTTCATCCTTGACGCAAACGTAATACTTTATGCCACTGTGATGAGAGGCGGGACCTTTAGGATGATTGAGGCCATAGGACTCTGCCCTTATTAGTGGAATACTATCCCTATCCCAGGAGTGGGTTCTTTATTTCAAAAGTGGGTTTGTTATAGATGTGAATCCATTCCTTTCTTTTGTGTGTGTGTGTGTGTGTGTGTGTGTGTGTGTGTGTGTGCGCGCGCGCGCGCGCGCGTGCGCGCGTGTGCTCTCCCATGTGACGTCTCCCCCCAACCCCCGCCTTTCTCATGCCTCTGCTCTGGGATGACAGAGCAGAAAGGCCTTCACCAGAGGCCAGTCCCTTGATCTGGGGCTTTCTAGCCTTCAGAACTATGAGAAATAACATCTCTGTTCTTTGTCAATTGCTCAGTCTATGGTATCCTGTTACAGCAACACAAAAAGGACTGAGACAAAGACTTTTGCCAACACCAGGATTTTTACCCCCAGGCCAATCTGGGCTTTGCCTGTCCTCCTGGCAGGATCATGAATAGTGCCCCTGTCCAAAATGTATAGGCTGGGATACCTGCTGGCCCTCAGGTGTGTGCTGGGCTCCCCTCTCCTTGGCCTGGAGGGTGAGTTGGGGCAGAAATCACGTCCCCTCAGCATTGCCTCTGTGTCCACCAAGGGCAGCAGCCTGGGCTCCCCTGGTCAGTTACTGTCCTTCCTCCATTTTCTAGATTCCCCAATGCGTTGCAGTCTTGCATCTGCCACTGCCTCCTCTCCCATTCTCTTGGTCCGTAGGGGTTTACATATATTTCAAAAATCCATTGATGCCACTGTAGCAGTGGGCTGTGAGAGAGAGCTGGTGACACGCGATCACTCTTTCCTGTTTATCTGCAGGTCTGGGGTGTGCACTGCCTTCAGGGAGAACCACAACACCCACACCCCCACCCTGCTGCGCCACTCAGAGCTCTGCTGTGTCCTTGTTCCCCGTGTGCCGTGTGTGGCGTTTGCTGGCTCCCTGGGCGTTTACAATCTGCAGGGGTCCTGGATGCCTCCCATGTGCCTGGCACTGCGCTGGTGATGGGGGTGAGCACTGAGCAAGATGCTCCTGCCCAGGGCGGCTTACGTTGTGTTGAGGATGGCAGGTCTTGGGCCACGATTGCTGGGGCAGTTTATACAGTGGTTCGAGAGAGGCCCTCCCTGGCCAGACCTCGTTCGAGGTACAAAGCTTAAGGCGGTGTCTTCCATGGTGGGATTTTTGAGGATTTGTAAGGGAGAAAATGGTCTGATGTCCATCAAAGCCCTCTCCCTTTTTCTCTGCTTCCCACCTCCTCCCCTTGGCCAGAGACCCATGTGGGCTGCCTCCAGCCTCTTCAGGAAAGTCTGCAGCAGCGTTTGCTGAGTTTATAAGGGGCCTTTTCTAGTTCCTATGCTTTTGGAACAGAGTGGGAGTTTTCTTTCATTGAGTCAGATTTGCATAAATTTGACAAGTGTAATTACTACAACCCTTCTCCCTAGTGTCTAATGCAGAATAATTTAGTTCAAGGCACATCCTGCTCTGGTTCTGTCACACCAAATGTGGTCCAATTTCATTCACTTCAGATCAGCTTCTTGAGTGATTGTTGCACATCACCCCTGTATTAATTTTCTATGCCAGGTAATGAATCGCCATAAACTCAGCAGCTTAAAGCACCGCCTATTTGAAAAATTCAATTCAATGCAAGTTGAAGGGGGAGGGGCAATGAGGGAAGGGAGAGGGGGGGAGGGGAGGGCATTTATGTGCTCCCACTTAATGGTCGGTACAATGTGAGGGTATATGGCCCCTTTTTTGGGTGCAGGACACAACTACAAGAGGGACTCTACATAACAAATGCAAATATCGTAACCTAAGCGTTTGAACCCTCACATTAACCTGAAAAAAAAAAACCCAACATTTTTTTGCTTTCAGTCCTAAAAGTCAGAGGCCCAGCACAGGGCAGCTGGGTTCCCTGTTCAGGAAGAACAAGGGTGGGAGGGAGATTTGGGTTGGGCTGAGTTCCCTTCTGGAGGCTGAGGGCGGGGAGAACTCCCCTGCTAGCTCATTCTTTTTGTTGGCAGGATCCAGTTCCTTCTGGTTGCAGGACTTAGGTGACACTTCTGTGTTGGTATTGGCTGGGGCCGGTCTCAGTCCTAAAGGCTGCCCATATTCTTTGCCATATGGCCTGTTGTCCTCAAGCCCGAGCAGCAAGAGCAGCAAGTCCCTCTCTTGTGCCGAAGCCCTGACTTGCTCTTCTGCTCTCTGCAGGAGGAAGGAAAGTGCTTTTTTTTTTTTTTCCCCCCAGCTTTTGGCTGGGGCTGGGTTTGAACCCACCTCCTCCAGTATATGGGCCCAGAGCCCTACTCCTTTGAGCCATAGGCGCCGCCTGGAAGGAAAGTGCTTTTAAAGGCCTTGTGTGATTGTGTTGGGCCCACCTTGGCAGTCTCCCAATCTTGAAGTCAGCTGTGCCCCATGACACAGCCTGATCCTGGGAGTAAAACTGATAACATTCTTAGTTCCCAGATGATGCGGGATGTGTACACTCAGGGGATGAGCTCTGGGGGCCACGTGAGAATTCTGCCCCGTGTCCCGTGGGCAGCTTCTGTGTGGGGAAAGGGCTTGGTCTCAGCTCTATCCAGGGACCTGAGGGCAACACTGTTGCACTCAGTCTGGAATGTGTCTGGTGAGCCGTCATGAACTAGCTGGGAGAGCTCCCTCCGTCCCACTGGGTTCCTGCTTGGAAATGGCTGGAATGGGATAGACAGATAAGCCAACTGCAGCCAATTGGTGGTGGCTGCTCAGGGTGCCCTACTGAGGTTAGCCCTGCCCCTGGCATAGAAGGGTGTGGTGATTGATTAGCTATGTCTGTCAAGGATACCAGATGGGAAGCCAGTGGCTCTCCTGTCATCTACTGTCTGAGCCTGGAATCAGTGACCTCTTTCCGTTGATTTATTCAGCACATATTCACTGATGCCTCCTCTGTGCCAGGTGCTATCCTGCAGGGAAGCAAGGGCGTATGACCAGTGCCCAGATACCCACTCTTCTCTGGAGTTTCAGGAGGCTGTGGCATCCACATTGAATTCTCAGGGTGGCTTTTGGGGGTGGGGAGCAGTTTGGAGTTGGACTGTGGGGGGTGGAGTAATAGGGACTCAGGACTGGGGTGCTGGGGTGAAAAAGCGGAAGGTAGAAAGCAGACTGTCCTGTGCTGCTGCTGCACAAGCCCTGCACTCTTCCTGCAGCCGGTCTGGGTCTCACTCTGGCAGGTGGAGGCCATATCCCCATTTAGTGAGAAAGAAACCTGAGGCTCAGGGAATTTAAATCACTTACTTGGAACCACGCGGCCAGGTAGACACATGAACAGAGCCATTGCCCCTTTGACAGTGCTGAGCCTTGGGTGCTGGTGGAGGGCAGCAGAGCAAGAGCGAGCTCCTGACTTGACAGCCAGTCACTCACTAACCGATAAGTTTCCCATACAGGGAGGACACGGCCTGGTGTGTACCTGCCGCCTATCCGCGATAAGACACCCCCTTTGCACCAAGGAAGTTGATAGCAGAAAGGTCAGGGCTGGTTGTTCCTGTCTGATTCCTAATCGCTTTCTAAATCCCTTGTGCCTTGGGAAATAAACATGATTAACTCTGGGAGCTGCTCCTGCAGCTGGGAGCCAGGAGCTGCCCAGAGAAGCCTGGGGACAGCTAATTTGATCAGAGGTTGCGATTTCCTCTTCTCGCCTTAGTGTCCGGGCCAGATAAAATGGAGGGAGGGTGGTTGCTTAATTAACCCTGTAATTCTTGCATGGGCTAATTAGCATATAGATGAGAGCAGCTCTCTACCCTGTCTCTGGCAAGGCCTCCTGTCTTTGTGAGGGGTGAGGGAGCTCTCTGATGGGGCACAGGCCTCAGACTACTGTGTTTTCTTTTTTCATCGTCTTTATTTTAAATTACATTGTGGGACCTGCATGGCTCATGCCTGTAATCACAGCACTACTCCCTCCTCCTGTGGGAGGCTGAGGTGGGAGGATCCCTTGAGCTCAGGAGTTCAAGACCAGCCTGAACAAGAGCAAGATCCTGTCTCTGTTTTTCTTAAAATAGAAAACCTAGCTGGGTGTTTTGGTGGGTGTCTGTAGTCCCAGCTACTTGGGAGGCTGAGGCAGGAGGATAAGATGAGCCCAGGAGTTTGAGGTTACTGTGAGCTAGGCTGGGCTTTGTAGCCTAGGCAACAGAGTAAGACTATTTTATAAACACACACACATTTATAAATATATATATGTTTATATATACACACGTGTATAGACAGGTATATATGTGTATATATATGTGTGTGTGGTGGTAAGAACACTTAACATGAGACCTTCCTTCTTAGCAAGTTTTTAGGAGGACAATACATGGCTGTTGACTTTGGGGGCAGTGACGCTCTGCAGCTCCCTTTCTGCATCCACCTTACTTGGCTGTCACTTCCAAGCCTATGGGGTCCTCCCCACATCCTCCAGCCCACCACCACCTGGCTGGCTGCCACTCTTTGTGTCTATAAGTTTGACTGTAGTAGACTCCTCAATGAGGCAGGATCATGTGGGATTTGTTTCTTTGAGTCCCACTCTATTCCTGCACCACTCTTTTATATGATTATTATTTTATTTTTACATATACAAGTGTTTATTAGGTTTCCACTTTTTGCCTTCACAGAATTTAAAAGTCTTAAAATTTAATAACAATAACAATGTTTAAGATAAGGACTAGAAACAAAAACCTTGTAAAGAATGAGCGAAGATAAATACATTCAGAAAAGAAAACCGACGATTACTGCATTGAAATATTAAGCAATAATAATAATAATAATGCAAAGAAAGTAACATTCACATTGTCAAATAAGAGTATGTCTATTATAAAATGCTTTGACTCTGAGGCTCAGTATGAAGTCATCAGTTAACTTGTTTTTTTTCCAAAGTCTCAAAAAATAGACAACTAATATTAAATAAGTAAAAGTAAAAGACAGTTTCAAAAAACAGATCATGCCAAATCTTATAGACAATAGAAAAAGAAGAAATATTTCAAAATCATTCTATTTGATCTGGATACACCTGATATTGAAATTGGAGAAAATATATTGTGATAAAGGGAAATTACAAACATTTCACTTATAAATGAGGATGCAATATCCTAAACAACATATTGACAAGTTGAATTAAAAATTAATGTTTAAGTAATGTACTTTGGTCAAAATTGAATCCAATTTATGTGAGAATTAGTCACTATTTTCTTTCTTTTTTTTT
>CAUYRH010016244.1:0-60840 GCA_963574655.1 Perodicticus potto | reverse complement strand
CAAAAAAATGAATTAGTTAAGGTTAGTCCATAGATGTTGCTAGAAAGCAACTATTAATTATTCCAGTTTTTCATTGTATTTAGTTTTCCTGTCCCTAAAATGCATTTTTTTGAGAAATGCATTTCCATTTCTACTTTTCTTCTTTCTAGTTATTTCATCCTTGGTGTGACTATAGATTAAGTCATTCAATTGTGAATATTCTGTTTGCTGGTAGTAAGTACTTTGTTTAATAATATAATTTTTTCAGGCGGCGCCTGTGGCTCAAGGAGTAGGGCACCAGCCCCATATACCAGAGGTGGTGGGTTCAAACCTCACCCTGGCCAAAATAATATAATTTTTTCATTTAATGTGAGGAAATTGGACATTTCCTTTTGTGTGTCATAAGATCTGGTAGGCAATGGAGGAAACTGGACCTTTTAAATGGACGAAGAAGCTGTAATTGATGAAGAGGAGACTGCAGTTGTACAGGGACACATGAGATCCAATGAGGCTTGGAAGTTTGTGAAGGACATCTGTCAAGGTCATAAATTGAAGAGATGGAGTAGGAGACAGATCTCCGTTTCCTTAAGCTTTTGTAATCACTCGTGTGCTACATGTAAATCACATCCCTTTTGCAGAATTAAGGATGATTTGGGGGAGTAACTGTGAAAGAAGAATTGGACTCTTATTTCTAGACCTACAATGTCCCTGAAACTATGGGAAGATTTTTCTGAATATTATCCCATTTACTTTCCACAAAAAAGTATTAGGAGTAGGGACTAAGCCCTTTTTACAGATGAGAGGATACCACTGACCCCTAAAGAGGTTAAATACCTTACTTAAGGTACAAAGCTGATAAGTGGCATAGTCAAGATTCAAACCTAGATGACTCCAAAGCTTACCTTCTCTTTCTCTTACATCCCCTCTGGTGATACAAATGAACTTTCTTAATTAAAATTGCTGATTTATTTGTATTTTGAAATGTGTATTACAACCTAGTTTTGACTGTAGTTAAGTATTTTTGACATTAAACAAGGATTTTCCTTTATAATTCTGGAAATGAGATGGTTGAGTTATGGAAAGATGTTTCATGGACCCACTCTTATATAAATCTTCCTTCTTTTATTAGGCTTAGTGGAGCAATCCCCTTTAATATCATGATTTCTGGCTCTTTGATTAGATGTATCTTGGGATTTTAAAAATATCTAAAATGTTTTAATAAAATAGAACCTTAAAAATGAGAAAAATCATACCATGAGCCAAAGAGAACTCTAGACACTTACCAGTGTGGGAACCAAGGCACCTGATTATGCACTGAGGTGCCGTTGAGACTTGCAACGTTAGTTCCAAATGCAAACAAAAGGGGCTAGCAATGTACACAGCTATCCTGATGAATTTATAGTATTGAGAGCAGCTTAATTTAGGGTACCATTTTACAATATTTCTGTCAAAAAGAAAATTACGAGTGCAGAGAGAATCTAGGAAAAGCCAGTAAGAACTGAAAAGGGAAATTTTTATAATTGGTTTTTTTAAAATTAGGAGTATATAAATTAAACACACACCTACCTTTTGCATTATAGTTATAAAAATTTTGACCACAAAGGAAAATATATTTGCAATGTTGAATCTGCTACCTCAAAGACAATAACTTATTGAGATTCAAAATGTGGGATTTTAAAGTAATTAGTGACTGGAATTATTTTCAGCATGGATCTTTGTTAGTTTGTTTTTTATACTTTAGCAGAATTTTCCTCACAGTTTTGGCTTAAGTATCCATCTCCAGGACATAATCTTGCAAGATCACCTCTAACCCTTATCTGTTGGTGACTGGGTACTGAGATGGGACATTATGAACTTGATCTGACAACTTAATAAGATGTAATAAGACCTGAAATAGGGGCAGTGCCCTTTCAACTGAGAAGATCTAGATAGGTACAGAATCTTTTCAAGGGTATGTCTAACTAAATTCCCTTTAAGACCTCCCTCTAAAACATTAAATCGCTTTTCCTGTTTCAAACTAGAATGTGATCAGTTGGAATATTGGCAAGGAACAGGTCATTAGTGAGAACTCCAATGAAGACAATTGGCTTTGGGTTTGATTTTCCTGTTTTTGCGGTTAGCTTAGCACCAGATGGTGCCCTAGTGAGTTCTGTATAAATAATACAATCATAGGGTTGAGTGATTCTCTACCAGTCACAGACTCAAGCAGAAAATAGCACTTGTCTTTTCACACAAGCTCATGTAGATTCTCTTAATGCTGAATTGTTCTTATGCAGCTCTAACCCTTACATTGTTATTATGGCTAGTATTTTTTTGTCGGTTTCTTTATTGGTCAGACAAGCAGCCAGATCCTCACTGTGACTTGGGGGAAGAACTGCTGGATTTGAAGATCTTTAGCTGATACAACTATCCATTGCAGAAAGGAGAGGCAAAGAAGCAAAAATCTCTGCATTTCCTCTATTATTCCCGAAAGAAAAGGGTGGCCCTAACACTCCCTTGACAGTTGGTGCACATTAGGGGGTGATGGAACTGGCTTTGATTACAGCAGCCCTGTGACAATCTCTTACAGGCTTTCAAGGTCTAGTTTAAGTGCCAACTCCAGGCCATGATGCTCAATGATCTTTTTCTTGGTTCATATTGCAATTACACTTTGTACTTCAAGAACTAGCTCTTCATCATGTACCGTTGGATATTATTCCTACCCCCTCCTCTCTTTTTGCGTGTATGTTTTGTCTCACCTACAAGATTGTAAGTTGCTTAAATATGTTTGCTTACAAACTGCACTACTTAACACAGAATTGGGTATTGAATATTTGTTGGCTTGATTAACACATATGTCACAGTTCCTACACATCGGAGCATAGTTTTAACAGTCAATATCTTATTGAATGAACAAGAGTTCGTACATTGTAACATACAAGATTCTAGTTTTCTAAAATAGAAAAAGAAAAAGCCTCCCGTGAGCTTCTTTTTCTCTTAACTACCCTGAAGATTTGACCTGTATAATAGTAAACCATAGAAAAGGTGATGTAGCTAGCACACTGGCCAAAAATGGGCAGAATCACTAAGAACCTTTCTTCTTTTGAAACATCCTCTATTTTTACTTCAGACATAAAAATAATCATACAATGTACCCAGGCTTCACATAGACTACAATAAAATAGACCTACTCCAGTGTCTGTCTAAGCAAACTTGGGGCTCCCTTTTTAAGTAATTGTTATTTTCTATGTTTTAGATATTTTGGGTTACCTCAGAAAGGTCATTAGGGTAATCAGAACAAGACATTTAAACCAGTGATTTAATAATCATATCTAAATGATCCATTTGACATAATCACCAAAGTGTTTTATGGTCTGCACCAAGGTTCCCAAAGTGTGTCCTATAGAATATTAGCATTACACAAAATATTAGTAATACATGACCCTTGAGGAAAAAATGGCTGTTTGGAGAAATGGTACATGCTCTGTTTGTCTCTTAAAGACTCCAGGGAGTCCTGCGATGAAAATATATATATTTAATTTGTTAAACTTGACGTTAGCAAGCACATTTGACCTTAGGAAGGGAAATAATATTTAGTGAATATGCTGTGCCAGGCATCCATTAGTTTATCGAATATTTATCTAAGACTCTAAATTAGGTACTATTATCTATATTTAAAAATGAGAAATTGAGGTTATACTATATAAAAGGACTTGTTCTAGATCATACAGTGACAGTCTTGTATAGCGAGTCCTTATGTTGACTCTGCCACAAATTAGTTATATATGACCATAACAAGTTTGGGCCAACAAGCCAGTCTTGTCTTAATTTCCTTATTTGTGAATCACATTTAAATAACAAGCCTGCTTTGAAGATAAAATGAGTTAAATTTATGAGGGCTGTCCAGAAAGTACCTAGCCACATATGTCTCTATTTTTCATATTACATCACTAGATATTTTCTGGACAGCTTTCAGGCTGCACAAGTAGTATTTCTATTTTACAAAATCAAGAGGAGGAGGAGGAGGAGGGTTAAAAACTAGTACTAGGAAACAAAATATTCACTCAAAATATTTAATGTTAAGTGCAAGACTTTTGAGAGTCAAAGCAGGGAAGCAAGCAAAAAACAGTTGTAGCTGTCCTGAGTGGTCACTGGAACACATACATTTAAGTATTGTCTATGTTGGTATTGTGACACTCTTAGAGTAGTGGACTGATCAAGTTAGGTAGTGCAGCATTAAGGCACCCAAAGGTACTGTTGTGAAATGTTAAGGCTAGAAATACGTTATGACTAGACATTGCATCTTTGATCCTTAATTGCAACTTTCTTTATTTCTATGGCTTTGAGCCAGAATCTGAAATCCTTTCGTTTTACTTTTGTATCATTTATTAAATAGGCACTTGCATAGAAACTACTTGTTGCTGTGCTCCACTCTGTTAATTCCACAACATAGTACTTGATACTTAGGACTCCATTGCCTCCATCAACTTGTCAAATTCACTGTATGAAGTAAACTTATTTCTGTGTGGTCATTTACAAATTTAGTTGTTTAATGATGGAGATACATTTCTTCCTAATCTTTGGGAGTTTTTAAAATTGTTCAACTTACAAATTCTGTACACACACAAATCAATAAATAAATAACACAATGTATGTTCTGCATACCAACCTGAAGGTGGATATGGGTTTATGACAAAGGGGAAGAGGACTGCTAATTAGACGTCTGCCTTGCCAAATTGGAAACTGATTTCTTTGTTACCCAAGTTGAACTGAATCTTGTTTTCAATCTAGAAGTAATTACCAAGGCAGCGCACAATTGAACTGAGGCAGACTTCATTTTGCATTCTGCATCCCTGAACTGTCATTAGCTGATATCATAAATATTGATATATAGTATAACACTCCAAGTTTATTAAAAGAATAATTTAGAAGTTCATAGTGGTTTTATCATCCAAGGTTCTACCATTCTCTGAAGTGTGATGAGTATTTCTCTGGTTTTCCTAGATTTTGTATTTATGAGTTGTTTATGGCTCTGACATTATTTTATGCCAGAATTCATTAACCTTTAAAAAGTTTCTGATATAGTAAGGCCTTATTGTCACCTCTGGTTTCTAGACACATAGAATGCATCCTAAGAAGAACTGATAGCTTTCAGATTCACTGGAAACTGCTTTCTTGGCCACTTGGTCTCTAAGGTGTAGTGCCGGATGTGCCGGCGAGGGCAGAATTGCCTGTGATGTGATGACTTTCTAGTTCCTTTGTTCCAGCCCCGAATTACAAGCTCCATTCTCTGATAACTGTGATTTCTTGAAAGGTGTATGTACATCTGTTTACTGGAAGGAACAGAAGAGAAAGAATGCCACTATTTAAAGAATGGTTTCAATATACGAGAAAGGGTAATTGCCACAGAGTCTGTGCATATCCTAAACAAGTTTATATTCTGACAAAAGCATTTCTCTATCAGTAACTCCATGGGTAGATTAATGCCTCTGTCTGGGCTCTGCTCAACAGAGCTTAGGGGACTGAATGGGATAGATGATAAAGAACAAACAGACAAAAACCAAAAAACCTCTTCCACTCCTGTCGAAACCTTTTGCTCTTTGTGCAGCTCAAAAATTGAAGCAGCTATCAGAAATACCTCTTAACCCATTAAATACTGAGCCTTCTTCTGCTAAACAGTAACTTAGGAAGTCCTTGGGTGAGATCTATTTTAATATTGATTCTGGACTGAAATAAATGTTTGTATCCTTGAAATAATTTGTTGATGGTTGTTTATTCATTTTTTATATGTTAAATGGGAAGTCCTTTGTTCTCCTTGAAGTACTGGGTGGGTTGATTAGCCATTTTGTATACCAATATAGTACAGTATTTCATTTGGATAAATTAATTTATAGTTTTGCATTGAAATGTAATTAAAATGTTGTTGCAACTAGGTTTTAGTCCCTAATCAGCCATTGCTGTTACTCTGTACAAGAATTGGATGGTAAATTTCATTAGCTTGTTTTCCTGGGCAAAAATTAGTGTCTAATCAGTCTCTGATCCACAGAGTTGCAGAACAAGCCTTTGCTTCAGCTTGCTAAGCAAACATTGTCCACACCCTGTTATTAATGTTACAGGGAAATAGATGCTCTTTTTACTTTGAAAAATTAAGTTCTTCATTTTCTTGATGATGTCTTTATGCTTGACAATTCCTATCTTATGTACTTGAAAAGAAATAAGGCTATTTTTGTTGCAATTTGAGCCAATGTTCGCTTATTCTGTTCTTCCTATATAAATGTCAAGTACAATTGCAATCAATCTGTCAGTTTGTCTGTCAATCCTCTTTAAAAGTAAATTTCAGCATTGAATTTTCATGCATTCATTTATTCTGTCACTCAACAAATATTTATATATGTCTACACGGTTCAATGTATTATGGTAAATAGCTCCCATGGTGTTTTCTGAGGACATAGCAAGATAAAGACTAATTTTTAAGTTTAAAATTTGAAGCTAGGCAAGTTAAAATTTTAAAATATCAGATGTTTAGCAGAAGGAGGACGAACTGTTTACAGGGTATTTATTAGTAACCATAGTCCATTTTCAAAACTATAACTACTTGTGAAAAGAGCAACAATATTTACTAAATTACGTTATTGGAAATTTAAATTCACACCTAACTAGCATAATACACCCATTCTGAGGGAAGGGGACATACAACTTTGACTTAAAATGTAAAAAAGCAAATTATATAACCAAAAACATGTGTACCCTTGTAATATTCTGAAATTTTTCAAAATTACTTGACTGTTTCCCTTAAATAAAAGACTAACAGACTTTTCTGTTATGGTTTGTAAAATCATGTGATTCATATTGGTAAGTTTTTTTTTCGTGGGAGATCATGCTACCTCAGGATAAAAATAAATACCATACAATGTTTATGTGCTAGACTTCAATTTTAACGTAATTAGTAAATCAAACTGAAGCAATCCAAAAGTGGTGGAGCTTTGGATAGTGAGAAGTTTATTTAGAATTTGTGGTAACAGCTCTTTGCCCCTTACTTTAGATTAAATAACAAATTTTATGTTACTTTACAACATCGTTTGAATTTGTAGAAATGAGGTTTATTACTATTTCTACATGTACAAACACGTACACTGGCATAGACAGACAAGCCCAAGTTGAAGAACTCATAGAGACAACATAGTTAATGAATCTGCATCTGTATCTTCCTGATCAGTGAGAGGATTGTTCAGCAAAATCCTCTGGAGTGTGAGCTGGTTTACATGATCCTGAAAGGTGGGAAATACCTTCTCTCCTAAACTTGTTCTCAGCCATCAATCAGGTGACAACCATCACTCACTTCCAGAAATGTGTTCAGTAGGTAAGACATAATAAATAGCTTCTAATTTGAGGGTAGGGTGATGGTGGTTGGTGAAGCTGGAGGCTGGACAGCCCTGGAGGGCAAGGCTGTACTCTTGTATATTGCACCTGAGCACACAGGCTGTTGTTTTTGTACTGCTCTTGCTGACATATTTTGGCCAGGAGGTTAAAGTAGGTGAAAACCCAGCCATTTTGAAGCATGTATTCTTTCGAGGGAACTGTTTTTCCCCCATCACTCTGCTACTTCTGGATTAGTTCTCTTAGAGCAGTTTCCCTCACCAGAAACAGTGATCCAAGTGTCATAAGGAGTTAGAGCTATTTATTAGTTCTAGGTAATCAAGTATCACAGACTCTCGGGATAGGAGGAAACCGTATGGTCATTTAGGCCAACACTCAACAGATGTTTGGATATCTTCTATTTGTTAACAGAGTTCCACTTGCAGAGAATTCATTGCCTCCTGAGATAGCACTTCAGCATTTCCTCACGGTGTTCTCTTCAACACCACCCTCACGAGGAACTCTACAAAAAGACGTGTTCCATGTTCAAATGAGCTTGTGAAGCAATTGTTAGTATATTAGCTTTGAGTATTCCTGCATAAAATAAACGTGTTTAAATGAACCAGGAATTTTCCCAAACCGATTGGTCATGAAAGCTCTTTCTTTAACACAGCATTCTTTAGTATTCTCCAAAGAAAATTCTTTGTGGTATGTTTTTTCCATGTAATATGTATTTATTAAAGCAACATAAAATCAAATTGGGTTTTTGGACTTGTATCCAGCTGACCTTTGTCTCCTTGAGTCTTATTTAGCAAAACTTGCTATTTAGCCACATCTTCATGTTTTGCTTGGCCTGGCTTTTTGGACTTAAATACTGGTCTTCTTTTTAACATTTTCTCTCTTTGGATCCAGCCCACTTCTCCAGCTTGAGTTTTCAGCTCCTAGCTCTGTCACCTTGTAGTCTGAAATCTGTGCTATTCACTGATGTCATGAGCATGCTCTCTACCTCTTTATTCCCATCATTGATTAGAACTGATGAGTGACTGGACAAGGTTGATAGCATTCTACAAACCATCACTGTTTAGTTCAAGCTGTTAATCTCCCTTATTAGTAACAAATTCTTCAGAAGAGAATCTCCCATGCCTCTAGTCTTTGTAGTTTGCAAACCTTTTTTTTCAAGAGGCAAATCATTTTCTCCTATTTTTGGTTCTCCAAATTTTTCTAAAGTTAAACTGGCAATAATCTGTTTTCTAAATATAGTGGCTCATCAACTCTTAATAATGTTGATGGCATCTCTTTTGGAGAAGTTATTTTGGTCAAAATCCTGCTTCATATCTTGCAGAAAATATTTTTGGAATGTCTTATAACATTCATGGTGTCTTTCTATGCCTAGATAATTTCCTTTATGTGGTTTCAGTATATTTGTATTGTAATTTTCTATCTGAAGGAATACTCTCTTGAAATTGTATACAGTAATTAGTGTAGTTTGCAAAATAATAGGTCCTTTTGTGTGTGTGGGTGGTAATGCTTTCAAACGAAACATTTAAGTATAATTGCTATTTGAACATTGTTTCACTTAAAAGATGTATATTAATTTATTTGTATATAATTGCAGATTTTGGGTGCTCTATTGTTAATTAATCTCTATATAAAGCAGAAAGTGTGTTGCCCAAACTTACGGTAGACATCCTATTTTTAATATACTTTATATTTATATAAATATATTTGCCCAGATTTATTCCCAACTATTTATTTCCACTGAAATGAAACCCGGAAAGGTTTTTGCTTTGTTTGCAAATCACTAGTGTAGTATTATTGAGATTTTTGAGTCTACTTTTCTATATCATAGTACCTTTAAATTTTCATTGTTAAGGTCAACTTAGAAAAGAGTATGTCAGAAGTAGTAAAGAGCTCAAGTTCTGAGACTGAAAAGACCTGAGTTCATGATTGACACCATGCCATTTTCTAGCTGAGGCACCCTGAATAAGTTATTTCATGGGTCTAAATCTTAGTTCCTCATTTGTAAAATGGAAATCGGGATGCTGATGATGGATACCTACCTCGTAGGATTTCTGTAAAGATTATGTGAGGACCATTCAAGTAAAATGCTTGCTGCATTACCTTCCATACATTAAGAATTGGATAAGTGCTTAGCTGGGCATTGTGGCGGGCACCTGTAGTCCCAGCTACTTGGAAGGCTGAGGCAAGAGAATCGCTTAAGCCCAAGAGTTTAAGGTTGCTGTGAGCTGTGATGCCACTGCACTCTATCCAGGGTGACAGCTTGAGACTCTGTGTCAAAAAAAGAAAATAATAATAAAAAAAATAATAATTGGATAAGTGCTTACCAAGTTCTTGAGAAAAACTGGCATGTTAAAAATCAAACTTTTATTTGCACAGGGCTCTGGCAATCAGCATAGTCATATTTCCCAAAAGTCTTCTATTTTCATGACTGTGGATTATATTACCTGACTTATACAACCTGAAAGCATGTTTGAAATTCAGACCATTCCAGAAAACCTATTTCACAGTCATCATACCAATGGCACCCAAAACATGGCTCAGTCATAGTACCTTACACATTGGGCTGAAATGCATATTATAAGTACAACAATATCTTCTATTATCCCTACATGGTCCAAGCAGTGTGTAGGGAAAACAAACAAATAAAACAAAACAATGGCCCTTTCCCATTGAACACTCTTCCAAATTTGTTGAGGTGGAAATGAACTTCTTTAAGATGATTTTAAGTTTAGGACATGGCTCTGGATCTTTTGTATCCCTGTAAAAGGCAGCTAATTTGATTAAAATTCTGTCTGTATTTTTTTTTTTATTTCTTAGGTAGGGCTGGTTGTATCATGGCTCTGAATGAAACTTCTTTGGGTAGAGTAGACCCCTGTTTAATATTAAAAAGACAATTGGGTTTAATCCAATTCTGTCCGGATTTAGGGGAAGAGCTCAGACATCAGAAGTCCTTTGAAGAAACAACCTCAGAGAACAAATCCAATAAATAGTTTCAGACTATCAGCAGAGCCACAGGGATGCCAGTGCAAATTGTTTTCTGTACAAGGAGGCCCTGGTGAGGAGACATGAGTTTGGAGCAAAATATAGCCTGAATTCCATGTATTGTGGTCCCTTTATAGTTGTTCTGCCTGAAGGTAGCACCTTGTGGTAATTCTTCCACCTGGAGGTGTCTTGCTCTTTGTCGCACAAAGATGCTTCAAGAAGAGTACAAACTTGGCGATCAGTTTCCACTCAGCCTTTGATTCTGCTCCCAGGTCCCTTCTGACTGTAACTCAAGGGGACAGGACCCTTTAACAGAATTTGGCCTATTTTGGGAGCTGAGAAGAGATAACATGGTCCCTCCCAGAACAATGTTCTTAGTTCCACAATATTTCTAGAAATGATACAAGGATTAACCTTAGTAGTATAATAAAAAGAACTAGGACTTTGCACTTAGAAAGCCTGGAATTTTAATCCTAATTTCAACATTTACTGGCATTGTGACCTTGGGCAAGTTAATGGAAACTGCGAGATGTATAAATAAATCAGATTGATTTTCTATAACATTTTAAGTGGCCATATATACGCTGTAAACGTTATTAAATTTCAATGAAATTTGGTACATGGGTAGAAAGAAATGAATGATTAATGAGATAAAGAAATGACTCTCTTTGCTCTTTTAAAGCAAAATAGTTTTTCTACCTACAATATTTACCTTAGGTAAAATTCACCTCTGGTACACATTGACTGATAGAATTTATGTATGATTCTTTACAATTGTATGAATTTAGGAATTCAGAAAACCATTTCTTATATAATGACTACATCTGGGCCTTAGAGGAAATAACTTCTTGTGCTATAATCTGGCCGTTGGGATTTGAGTTGCAGAGGGCCAATGCCCCACACAGCTACAGTTTGAATATTTTGAGATTTGAAAGCAGCAGACCAGATGACAGAAAACAGCTGATGCTATGTCCACCGTGCTAATCGTACAAATCCATTTTAGAAATTGACAGGTGGGCTACAAGAATCCTATTCTATCAACAATTTTTTTTTTTTTTTACTTTCCCAAGTAGAAATAGTTCTGTGAAGAATAGCCCACTAAATATAGAATACACTTACCAGCAATAATATTCCAAGGTTGATATTCACATAGGAATGAGAAAAGCTACTGAAGGTTCTAAGTAGCTTTTGTTGTTAGAATATGCAGTGCATTAATAAATTGTACAATGGTTACTCAGGCATAAGTTGTTCAGCAAGAATCCTAAAAGTAATGTAAACATAAATAACTACAAAAGCAAGTTCCAGTAATATCCTTATAATTCTCAATATTAGTAGTTCCAGAATTATGAGAAGAAGCTATCTGGAAAATGATTTCCTTTCATCGTATGTACTTTTAGTAAACGATATTGAATCATAGAGAACGTCATGTGTTGTTCCATGGTTGCTTTTATAATTTTATCTGTGATTGACGTATTTAATTCTGTTACACGTCCGTTTCTTGTTTTTTGTTTGTTTGTTTGTTTGTTTTTTGGTGTGACATGTGATTCATGATTCATTTATGATTTCCCTGGTTCACAAATTCCTACTTCTCTGGAGCACTTTATACACATGTTAGACCATAGAATTAACCTTCAACTCAAAATTGTTTTCTCCATTATCTACATTTGTTGATATCACCATCAGCCGTTTGATTTTACTTCCCTAAAAAGTGTTGTGTCCCTTTAATGTGTCTTTGGGTTTTGGTTATTGTTGTTTTCATTGATGACATTTTTTTGAGTAATATGAGATTATTTATACAACTTTTTTGGGGCTGTTATAAAGTCAACAAAAATTTAATTGAAAAGGAATGTCAAGAGGAATCAAAATTTTATAATGCAAAAAATACTCAGTCAAGTTTAACATAACCTTCCCCTTCCTTTTCTTGATCGAATAGCTTCCTTTTGTTCGGATCCTTAAACTGACAAGCTAGTTAGGCAGGAAATATATTTGGTAGATTGCTTGAGTTGTCACATTCCAGGAAGCTCTGATTTGATGTGTGCTTTGGTTAAAAGAAATACATATACAAAGGAGGGGCATAATTCCAGCAGTCGGTAGAGATAATTGGATTTTTTTTTCTACTTTTCAGAAGGTACCTTTCTATTCAAAACATTGCATTGGCAGATAGTGGTGTAAATTTTATCCCAAACTAAATAAAACCAAAACGTTTTAGCTAATTGTTCCTAATCACCACAAAATAATTCACTTCTCCCCTTTAAAATTGCATTTTTGGGTTTAAATTATAGCTCCACATTAGATATAAAGGAAACATTTTCTCTTCCATTTTATTTCAGTGTAAATGTTGGGTTTTCCAGATGATAGATTTGGACCTTAGAAACTTATATTGTGAATGCACAAGTGGGCTAGCCCTTCTAACTCCTAAATTACTTTCTTAGTTTTTTGTCTGCCTGAGGGCAGTTCTGGCCACCTGTCCTTATAGTCCCTCATGGATTAATTCTACTGACTTTCTAGTGTTGTTTACTTAATACACTCAGTCTACCTAGTTACCTAGTCTCCTATTAGTTGTGTGTCCAAACTGAGCTAAACCCTTAGTTGTTTTTTTTTGTTTGTTTGTTTGTTTGTTTTGAGACAGAGTCTCGCCCTGTCACTCTGGATAGAGTACTGTGGTGTCACACCTCACAGCAACCTCAAATTCCTGGGTTTGAGCAATCCTCTTTCCTCAGCCTCCCGAGTAAGGTGGGACTACAGGTGCCTGCCACAAAGCCCCACTAGTTTTTTCTATTTTTAGTAGAGATGAGGTCTTGATCTTGCTCAGGCTGGTCTTGAACTCCTGAGCTCAAGCAATCCATCCTCTTTGGCCTCCCACAGTGAGTATTTCTTTAATGAGACAACCTTTTATTCATCCACAGTCAGCTTTTTTTTTGCCATTCCACTCAGCAGCTATCTCTAGCTGTATCTTCCTCCTTCACTTTATGCCTCCTAATGTCACTAAATAAATAAATAAATACATGTTATCAAGCATGAGCTCCCTCAACTTTCTTAATCTCCATCTTTAAAATGTTACCAATCTTTTTTTTCTCTTTTCCTCTTCTTTCCTAATAACAAGGCTATTTCGGCAATATGTTTTCATCCGTTCTGTTTTCTTCCTCCTTTCTTGTTCTTGGGTTCCTTACCTCAAGCTGTCATCACTGCTGTTTTCTACAGACTTGTCCCCTAACCTGTCAATCCATTCTTTACAAAATAGCTAAAGCAGTTCACCCATCTAATGATATCACTCCTATCATTTCAACGCTTCATTGCCTACACACACACACACACACACATACACACATACACACCCACCACCTACCCACCCCTAGATATTCTATCTGGTACTTCCTATTATCTCCTATTATGAATGTAATAAGCCAGTTATCTCTTATCTCTTCCCAGAAGTGCTTTCCCAAAGGGCCATGTTCACTACTCAACTGTGCTTCTGAATGTCCTTCCCTATGCTCCTCCATGGTACAAACATCAAAGGAAGGTGGTTCAACTCACTCCTTCCTCAACTACCACCATCTTCAATCTGCTCCCATTTGGCTTTATTCCATACAGTATGCCCAATATTTCTTTTGAGTTCTACTTAAATTTTCTAGATCCAGCCTTGAATTCAGAGACATAGCATTCCTTAAAATTATGAGCCTTTAAAGCAAATACATTGAAATACTACATCATTTATTCATTTACTTGCAAATTCACCAATTAGGTTATGAGTGCCTGCTGTGTGCCAGACTATACTGTACTCAGAAACGTTTTTTCTGCCCTCAGGGAATGATATGTTCTCATATATCAGCTGGAATGATACATTTTTGTGCTTTTTAAATTAAGCAGTTTTTTGATGTTTACTTATTAGTTGTGTATAAGGATGAATAAAGTTCGGTATTTCTAATCAATAACTTGAAATCTGGCAATCTTAAAATTATCTGGTTGTAGATAACTCCAGGAAATTTTTACAAAATGGGTTCTAACAAAATAATTGACTTTACCAACAAGTTTTGGAAAACCATAACAAAGGAATCCTTAATTGTGAAAATGACCCTGAAAATTTATGAAACTTTTCTGAAGACCTTTATAAGAGATACCCTAGTTGATGTTCTTGAGGTCCTTTAAGCTCTAAGATCTTATAGTCGGAATCTGTGCTTGATATCACAAATTGTAAGACAAACATTTATTCTGCTTTCTGATCCCTTTTTTAGCTTCTCCTTTGGGAATGTGAGCTAAACAAGTGGTCTTTGGGCTAATTTGGAATACAGTGAGTCTTCTTTACCACTGGTAATGGAGGACATTAAGATTTTAATGTACATAGGTATTTTAGAAGCTATGATTTGGCTTGACAAATCACATTTCCTATTGTATTGTAATTATGATATTGACATTTAGATAAATCTAATTGAATGTTAGGAAAGATTTGTCTGATGTTTTTGTTTACTCACTTTTCACCAACAGATCAGTTTTCTCTTTTCTTGACTATAAACCCTTAATTTTTTTGACCTCTTTGCTATTTTTAAAAAATAACCTTTAAAAAATAATAGGCTTTATATGTAGATCAGTTTTAGATTTGTAGAAAATTTAAGCAGATAGTACAGAGATTTGCCATATCCCTTGTGCAGAGTTCCCCTATTACTAACATCTTGCATTATTATGGCATATTTGTCACAATGAATGAATATTGACATATTATTATTAAAATTTATGGTTTATTTAGATTTCCTTAGTTTTTACCTAATGTCCATTTACTATTACAGGATCCTTTCTGGGATACCAGATTATAGTTACTTATCAGGTCTCTTTAGGCTCTTCTTGACTATGACAGTATCTCAAACTTTTCTTTTTTTTTGGTGACTTTGGAAGTTTTGAGGAATAATGATCAAATATTCTGTAAAATGCCCCTCTGTTGGAATTTGTCTTATGTTTTTCTTATGATTAAACCGAGAGGTAGATTTGGGGGAGAAAGACCACAGAGGTATATAAAAAGCCATTTACTTCCTATCATCTCAAGGGTATAAATTTTCATCATGACATTTATCACTGTTGATGTTGACCTTAGATCGCTTGACTGAGGTAGTGTTTGGCATATTTCTCCAGTATAAAGTTACAGCCTCTCCCACTACATTTCTGTACTGTACTGTTTGGAATAAAATCTTTATGTGCAGCTCTACACTTATGAGATGGGAGTTAGATTCTACTTCCTTGAAGGAAGATTGTCTACATACATTATTTGGACTACTTCACAGGATATTTGCCTCTTCTTCTCCATTCAATTATTTATTTAATCATTCGTTCATAGAAATATGAACTTATGATTATTTATTTTATATTTTGAGTAATAATTTAATAATGCTTCTTTTATTTTGTTGCTTTCATTGCTCTGTCTTTGGCCATTGAGAGATCTTTCACTTGATTTCCTGACCCTTAGACATGCCTCCATTAATGTGGGGTTTGGGGATTTTATTTGAACATTTACTTACTTTCCATTACAATAGAATATACTAGACTCATTTTCTATTTTCACCTCTTTGCTTTTTTTGTATTAAGTCATACATACGTAGATCATTAATGCATTTATGCCTTTGTGGGATTCAATGTGTTGATTATTTGTACAAATAGGAGTGCCTACATCCTACTAATCAACATAGCCTTCACCTCATTTACCCAATTACAGTGTTAAGACATTTGTGTTCTACACCTGATAGATCCAACTTATACTTGCAATATGCTCCATAGGTGTGGTCCTATTAACCCTCCCTCTATCAACCCACTCCCCTCCCTTCCCCTGGTCCTCCCTTTCCCTCCTTCATCCTAGACTATAGTTGTGATTCATCTTTCATATGAAAGTGAATGATTATAAATTGGTTTCATAGTAGTACTGAGTACATTGGATTTTTTTTTCCATTCCTGAGATACTTTACTAAGAAGAATATTTTCCATCTCCATCCATGTAAACATAAAAGAGGTAAAGTCTCCATCTTTTTTTAATGCTACATATTATTCCATGGTGTAAACATACCACAATTTATTAATCCATTCATGGGTCGATGGGCACTTGGGCTTCTTCCATGACTTGGCTATTATGAATTGAGCTGCAATGAACAATCTGGTGCAAATATCTTTGTTATAAAGTAATTTTTGGTCTTTTGGATATACACCTAGTAGAGGAATTGCAGAATCACATGGCAGGTCTACATTTAGATCCCTGAGTGTTCTCCAAAATTCTTTCCAAAAGGGATGTACTAGCTTGCATCCCCACCAGCAGTAAAGAAGTGTTCCCTTTTCTCCACATCCATGCCAACATCTGTAGTTTTGGGATTTTGTTATGTGAGCCACTCTTACTGGAGTTAGATGCTGTCTCAAAGTGGTTTTGGTTTACATTTCTCTGATGATTAAAGATACTGAGCATTTTTCATGTGTCAGTGGACTATACACCTGTCTTCAGAGAAGCTTCTGTTCATGCCTCTTGCCCACAATGAAATGGGATCTCTTGTTCTTTTCTTATTAATAAGTTTGAGTTCTCTGTGGATTCTGGTTATTAGACCTTTGTTGGAAATATAACCTGCAACACTCCTCTCCCATTCTGAGATTTGCCTACTTGCTTTACTTACTGTGTTCTTGGCAGTACAGAAGCTTTTTAGTTTGATAAGATCCCAGTAAAGTATTTTTGATGCTACTTCAATTGCCTGGGGTGTCCTCCTCATAAAATATTCTCCCAGGCCAATTTTTCCAAGTGTTTCTCCTGCACTCTCTCCGAGAATTTTTATAGTTTCTTGTCTTAAGTTTAAATCCTTTAACCAGTGAGAGTCAATTTTTTTTAGAAGAGAAAGGTGTGGGTCCAGTTTCAATCTTCTACAAGTCACCAGCCAATTCACCCAGCACCATTTGTTAAATAGGGAATCTTTCCCCCAATTTATATTTTTGATACGCTTATCAAAGATTAAATGATGATAAGTGTCTGGGTTCATCTCTTTGGTTTTCAATTCTGTTCCATATATCTACCTCTCTATTTTTGTGCCAGTACCATGCTGTTTTGATCACTATATATTTATAGAATAGTCTGAAGTCTGGTAGTGTGATTCCTCCTGCTTTGTTTTTATTTCTGAGTAATGTCTTGGCTATTCCAGGTTTTTTCTGTTTCCATATAAAACAAAGTACTAATTTTTCCAGATCTTTAAAGTATGACAGAGGTGCTTTAATAGGGATTACATTAAATCTGTAGATTTCTTTGGGTAGTATGAACATTTTAACAACGTTGATTCTTCCCAGCCATGAGCATGGAATATTTTTCCATTTGTTAACATATTCAGCTATTTCTTTTCTCAGAGTTTCGTAGTTCTCTTTATAGAGATCTTTCACATCCTTTTTTAGGTACACTCCCAGATATTTCATCTTCTTTGGCACTATTGTAAAGGAATAGAGTCCTTGATTGGTTTTTCACCTTGACTATTATTGGTATATATGAAGGCTATGGATTTGTGAGCATTGATTTTATATCCTGAGCCACTGCTGTATTCCCAGATCACTTCTGGGAGTTTTGTAGTTGAGTCTCTGGTGTTTTCGAGATATACAATCATATCATCTGTGAAGAGTGATAGTTTGATCTCCTTTGATCCTATTTGGATACCCTTGATTGCCTTCTCTTGCCTGATTGCGATGGCTAAGACTTTCATTTCAATGTTTAAAAGCAGTGGAGACAATGGGCAACCTTGCCTGGTTACTGATCTGAGTGGAAATGATTTCAATTTAGCTCCATTGAATATGATATTGGATGTGGGTTTGCTGTAGATGGCCTCTATCAGTTTAAGAAATGTTCCTTCTATACCTATTTTCTTAAGTGTTCTGATCAAAAAAGGATGCTGGATAATATCCAAAGCTTTTTCTGCATCAATTCAGAGAATCTTATGGTCTTTGTTTTTCATTTTGTTTATGTGATGTATTATATTTATAGATTTATGTATATAGAATCATCCTTGGGACTCTGGGATGAAACCCACCTGGTCATGATGTATAATTTGTTTGATGTTTTGCTGGATTCTGTTTGCTAGGATCTTATTGAATATTTTTGCATCAATATTCACTAGAGATATTGGCATATAATTTTCTTTTCTTGTTGAGTCTTTTCCTGGTTTGGGGTTTGGGGTGATATTTGCTTCATAGAATGTGTAGGGAAGTATTCCTTCTTTTTCTATGTTTTGGAAAAGATTAAGTAATATAGGTACTAGTTCCTCTTTAAAGGTTTGGTAGAATTCTGATGTGAAGCCATCTGGCCCCAGCCTTTCCTTTTTGGCGAGATTTCTTCTAGTTGATGTTATTTCAGAACTTGATATAGGCTTGTTCAACATTTCCACTTCTTTCTGGCTAAGTCTAGGAAGGTGGTGTGTTTCCAAGTTTTGGTCTATTTCCTTCACATTTTCATACTTCTGAGAATAGAGTTTTTTGTAACATTCATTAAGGATTTTTTGAATTTCTGAGGAGTCTGTTATTTGGCCTTTATCTTTTCTGATTGATGAAATTAGGGATTTTACTCTTTTATTTCTGGTTAGATTAGCCAATAGTTTATCTATTTTATGGACCTTTTCAAAAAACCAACTTTTTGATTGATTGATCTGTTGTCTAACTTTTTTTGTTTTCAAATTCATTTAATTCTGCTCTAATTTTAGTTATTTCTTTTCTTCTGCTGGGTTTGGGGTTTGGAATGTCCTTCCTTTTCCAGTTGCTTGAGATGTACAATTAAGTTGTTGACTTTCTCTCTTTCCATTCTTTTGAGGAAGGCTTGCAATGCTATACGCTAAACGTCTTTGCTTTTAATCTCAGTGATCTTTGCAGAGGATGTTCAAAGATGACCGGAAAAATCTGATTAATACCATAGAAAAATATTGTGATCTTACCTTTGCTAGCCTTTTCTCTATAATTTTAGCCTGTAGTTAACGTGAATTCTTCATGTATTTACATTTATTTCTCAAAGCATTTTCTCTACTAGAAAACTGAAATTTGTGACTGATGACTTTCATAGATTTACAAAGCCTTCAGTGGATTTTAAATTCACTGAAAAAACGCTAATCTAAAGAAGAAAGTAGCTGACATGTTTGTGCACAGATAATGTAGGCATTACTTACAGTTAATGAGTTAGGACTAGAAATATTTTAGAAATATTTTATAATTCCTATATAAAATATTGAAAATATGATTCATTTTTAAATAGTCGGGAAGTTATGTATATTATATCTTAATAGTAACTGAAAGTAGAGGGAGGAATGGATATTGAATAGAATAAATATGTCAGTGTTATTAAGAAAAAATAATTTACATATCCTGCTAGTGTATACAAATATTCTGTTACATACATGTAAGTGACATTAGCTCATAATATTACAATCTTCTCTCATAAGGTCTGTCAGTATTTTCATTATAAACCTGCTTTTCAAGGGTATATAATCTCTCCTCTAAAATTTGATTTGGGATTTAAACTTGCCAAACACAATTGCAGACTGAAAATTCTTTTGAAAATTTAATCAGTATCATTGTTTTTATCCCAGTGCTTTAACTTGTGTTATTGCTACTTTCTTCCTGTGTCTTGATAAATGGTTTCTCACTCATCTGAAAATGATGACTGTTGAATGAGAACATGGCCTTAAATTGTCTGGGTTTGATGGGTGGTGTGTAATATCATAACTCTTTGATTCTACAGCAGAAAACTGCCAGCAGAGAATATGTTTCCTAAATGGTAAGAAATGTTGCTTCTTCTTCTAATGGCCTATTAATGTAGTCCCTCTGAATTATATTGTGTTTCTCTGTTGATGTGCCTGCAATAACTAGTTTGAAATTATAAATGTGAAACAACATTGATAATATTTGAAAAATAAATAACTTTAAATTTTAGAAACAATATTAGCAGTATGATTTCCGGTAGAGTGTTAATATAATCTTTGTATAAAGTATTATAATAAATAGCATTATTTACAGAAAGCCTTAAAATGCTATTAAACTTTAACCCAGGAATCTTGTATCTAGAAAATTATCAGGAGGAAATAATCAGGATGTGGGAAAATATCAGTATGTAAAAAAATAGCTTTAATATTATTACTAATTATGAAAGACTGAAAAAATCTAAATGCCAGCAAAATGGAAACATTAAAAACATTATGGTGCATCTTTTATGATAGAATCATGTGCATGCATTTATGACTATGTTGTATACATGATTTCAGTTGTAATTTGAGTTGGTAGCTTTTTTTATATCCAGTGTAATTCAATTCTGAGCCTGTTCAAATTAAAAATAAAAGATTGGTGGTTATATCAACAAGATGTAACAGAATTTCCAAAACTCTAGAGAATCGCTATTAGATTGTTTCTGGTTGCCTCTTTTTGCCTGGGTAAGAATGATTTTGTTCTTAAATATCAAACTACACTTTCCACTTGCTTAGAGAACGTAGCCCTGAAAAGATCTCAAAAACTAGAAATTCTCACGAATGTTATGTCGAACAGATGGATGAAAATATCTCAGATTGTATATGAAGCCCGCACACTGTACTCCATGATTGAACTAATGTACACAGCTATGATTCAATAAAAAAAGGAAAAAAAAATAAATTAAAATAAAAACTATCTCAGTAAAAACTCAAAAAGTTGACCATTCGTTTTCCTGAAATTTCCTTCCTTTCACTTCTGAATCACTATTTTCTCCTGGTTGTTCACCCATACTTCTAATTATTCCTCTGCTGTCTCTCCAGAATAGTGGGGGAGGTACCATTCAAAAAGGTTTGCTTTGCAAAATCCCAAAATTACAGATGCTGCCAAGGATGTGGAGAGAAGGGAACACTTTTACACTGCTGGTGGGATTTCAAACTAATACAACCTCTATGGAAAGAAGTATGAAGAATTCTCAAAGAACTAAAAGTTGACCTTCCATTTGATCCCACAATCCCATTACTACACAGCAAAAAAAATCATTTTGCCACAAGGACATTTTCACTAGAATGTTTATTTCAGCTCAATTCATAATTACCAAGACATGGAAGAACCCGAGGGCCCACCAACACATGATTATATTAACAAACTCTGTTATATGTATACCGTGGAATACTAATCAGCCATAGGAAAAGATGGAGGCTTTACATCTTTTATGTGTACCTGGATAGAATCGAAACATATTCTTAGTAAAGTATCGCCAGAATGGAGACACAAGTATCCAATGTACTCAATACTAATATAAAACTAATATATAAACAACTTCACACCCCCATGAAAAAAAATACAAGTATAGTCTAACAAGGGGAAGGGGAGAAAACAGGAGATGGGGAAAAGAGAAAGTAATTGGCGGGATCTCACCTAATGTGCAGAATGTGAGGGTGTTCAGCACGCCTCCTGGGTGAAGGTCTCAACTACAATTTGAGCCTCACTTTAGAAATGAAAACAATGGCACCTAAAGATTTGTACCCTTACATTAATCTGAAATTTAGAAAAAAAGTCTGTGCTTTGGATTAAGACACCTGATTTATCATTAGGTGTGGGATTTGGGGTCAGACAGACCCCAGCTTGGCTACCAGGTAGTTGAGTGACTTTAGGCAAATGACTTAACCTGTCTGAACCTTAGTTGTTATAGATTATATATAAAAAACAGTTCATCGCCTGGGATATAGTAGTCACTTGTAATGTGAGCTGCTGTTATTATTATGTATCAGTGACTATAGGAGGCCAAAGAATATCCAAGGAAAATACTGATGTTTTTAGGAAAAGATACTTTATTTTAATATCTAATGCAACTAGAATGACAGAATATCAGCTAAGCTTCCAGTCTGTATACAAAAGACATGAAAAATATATAGCTCACAGGAGACTTTCTAAGAAAATGGCACTGAGGCACCAAGCTTTATCCACCTCTCTATCTCCAATACCTACCATAGTTCTGCAGATAATAGTGTTCAATAAAGATTTGTTGAAGGGATGGATTGATAGCTGAAACGTGAAAAATCAAAGACTCTGGTAGCAGAGGGTAATGTGAAGGAAACTAGTGCACGTGTGTCTGGAGAAGAGAGGAGAAGTATGAGGGTAGGGAAGAGAATGGAAGGATGAGGCAAAGGGAGATAAAAGGGTATTGATAAACATGTGCACATGAATGTTTCTTACACACAATTCACAATTGCAAAGATGTGGAATTAACCCAAAAGCCCATCAATTCATGAATGGATTAATAAAATGTGATCTATGTATACCATGAAGTACTATCCAGCTATAGAAAAGGATGAATCAAAGCCTTTTGCAACAACCTGGATGGAACTGGAGGCCATTATCCTAACTGATGTATCCTAAGAATGGAGAAACAAATACAATGTGCACTCTTTATTATCTTGGAACTAACTGATGAGCACACATGTGTACAGAGGGAAGTAAAATGCAATGGAAATCAGTGAAGGAAAGGGGGAGGAAGGGATAGGAAAAAACCTACATAATTGGTACTATGAACACTAATTGTGTGAAGGGCATACTAATAGCTGGGACTCAAGCATTACAAAAGTGATCCATGTAACCTGAAGCATTTGTTCCCCCTTAATATTTGGAAAATAAAATAAATATACCTCCTAACTTTTTGAGGTACAATCCTTCCTTTTGTCTATATTGTTTAGAACCCTATTTTCACACTCAGCTAAAACAGCTAGGAGCATATTGGAAGAAAGGGAAACACTTGTGGTTTCATTGATGGACTTGAGAATCCCCTCCTTCAGCTCCACCCCCTAGTGAAAACTAGTGGTGAGGTGACAAGGTAGAGCCTGTTCAAGGGAGCTGTTTCTGAAATCTGTGAGGATTCAGAATTTGGGCTAACAGCGCCGTAAGACCATGGCTACAGTGACCCATGTTCTGAGCCCTAAAACATGGGACACATGGTCTGACTAAAGTATTTCCAATATATGGTTGTAGGCATGTTAACAATCTCAAGAGATGTAAGCTGTGTATCTCCTTTAAATGATTTACTGTTATTGGAAATAATAGACTTCTCTGAGATCAGGGTTGTTCTAAAAAGTCGGAAGCATATGGTTACCATGGTTTTTGGCATCTTCTAACATAGAAGTTTTTTTTGGACTTGCAAAAATACTGTAATCTCATGGATTACAGATATATATGTATATGTATGTATATATATATGTGTGTGTGTGTGTGTGTGTGTGTGTGTGTGTGTGTACACACCCACCTACATGCAGTTATTATAGGAAGTCCTGTCAGGATTTCATATTGGTAGATTTTTTCCCATGGTTATGAACAAGGTATAAATGCCCAGGTACGGGAAGAAAAGGACACTTTTAGCCTCAGGGATGGTAAAGGAGCAGGGACCAATACATGTGCAATTGAAGCATAATTATGTATGCTATGTAAATAAGCCAAGAATTAGATGCATTTATTCAATGGGAAACTGAATCTTTGTGGAAAGACTCCAGGGAGATAATGAGTTTTACAAAAGAGCAAGCATGTAGATATTCCCTTGGGTTGAAGAGAACAGAATGAGAACGTTTCCAAACACATCGTGGTGTCCACCACCATTCATTCAGTCAGTCAACAAATACTTCGACAAGCCTACCATGTACCAGATAGTTCTAGGCACCAGGAATATAGCAATAAGCAAGATCTATCAAGGTCTCACTTTCATGTTATTTACATTGTAATGGGAAAAAAAGAGTGAATAAAATACATATATAATGTTTCAGGTAGGGATAAATGCCATAAAAAATAAACTGAACCGAGGGAACAAAGAATGGTGTAGCACAGCTGGAGCATCATTTTAGCTATGATGGTCTGGGGCCTTCTCTTTGAGGAGGTAACACTAGAACAGAGACATGAATTGCAAGAACAAGCCAACAACACCTGGGAGGAAGGGGCTGGCTTGCCAAACAGATGGATGAATGAGTGAATATGCCCTGAGGTGGTATTAAGCTCGCAGTATTGAGTATTAGATGAATAGAAAGTGAGCTAGTATGGTTGGATCTTAGTAATAAGAGGGAGGCAGGGGCCGGTTTGTATGGGGCCATATAGACCATAGTGAAGAATTTATTTTAAGTATAATGGAAGGCCATTGGGGGCTTTTGAGCAGAGGAGTTAGGTGGCCTGAATTATGTTGTAGAAAGATTATCCTGGCTACTGGGTAAAAAGAGATTTTAGAGAGAGAAGAATTGAAATAGCAAAGCCAATTAAGAGGTTACTGCCAACCAAGCATGGTGGCTTACCCCTGTAGTCCTAGCACTTTAGAAGGCTGAGGCAGGAGAATTGCTTGTGGCCAGGAGTTTAAGACCAGCCTGAGTAAGAGCTACAGAAAATCTCTATACAAATTAGAAAAATTAGCCAGGCATAGTGGTTTGTGCCTGTCCCAGCTACCTTAGGAAGTTGAAGTGGGAGGATGGCTTGAGCCCAGGAGTTTGAGTTTGCTATGATGATGCTGCTGCACTCTAGTCAGGATAGCAGAGCTGTCTCAAAAAAAAAAAAAAAAGAAAAGAAAAGAAAAAAGAAAGAAAGAAAAAAAGAAAAGAAAAAAAGAAGAAACAGAGGTTCTTCCCATAGTCAAGGTACAGTCTGCTGGTGTGAAGGAAGGCAAGAGTAATGGGGGAAGTAAAGAGTGTCTAGATTCAGAATGTATTTTGACAGTAAACTCAATATAATTTGTTGAATGATTGGGTGTGCTGGAGGAGAAACATAGGAATCAGAGTGCACCAAAGATTTTGGTCTGAGTAACTGGCTAAATAGTGATGCCACTTACAGATGTTAAGTTATAAGAGTAGAGAAGGCTTGGGAGAGAAATTAAGAGGAAGATTTTAGAAATTTTAAATTTAAAAATGCTTTTACTATAACCAAGTAAAGATTAGAAGTAAACAATTGGCTACATGAGTATGGACTTCAGGTCATGGTCAGGATTGAATGTATAATTTCAGGAGTGTATACATAGTATTGAAACAATTGGACAAGGTAAGATAATCTAGGTAATGAGTGCAGATGGAGAAGAGTTCTTCAGCAATTGCTCTCACCACGACTTACTTGTTAAATCAACAAATATTTTTGAGTCCTGGCATGTTGGCTCACAAATGTAATCCTTGCACCCTAGGAGGCTGATGTGTAGAGGATCCCTTGAACTCCCAAGTTCAAGACCAGCCTGAGCAATAGTGAGATCCCATCTTTACTAAAAAATCGAAAAACTAGCCAGGCATTGTCTACTTGGGAGGCTGAGGCAAGAGGATTACTCAAGCCCAACAGTTTGAGGTTGCTGTGAACTATGACGCCAGCACTCTACCCAGGGCAACAGAGTGAGACTCTATCTCAAAATATATGTGTATATGTTTGAGTGCTTATTATAGGCTAGGCGTTGATCTAAGATCTGGGGATACAGAGGAGAACAAGACTGATAAAGCTTTTGTCTTCACAGAGCTTAAAATGAAAAGTTGCATGACTGATAAAAGGATCAGGATAACGGTGTAGCAGAGAAAAATAGATGAAAACATTGAGTTTTACAAAGAATGAAACAGAACTGACAATCAGTAAGTAAATGTGCTGCAATGAAGCCAACAGGACAGAGAGTATCCAGGGTGTGAAGGACGGGGAAGCAGGAAAGGATAAGAACCAGGCATACTTCCAAAGAGCTGGATATCTCTGGAGTATGTATAGGCAGAACTGAAACCTTAGGTAGAAATTTTGAGCCTGTTGGGAAGGTATCTTTCTCACTCAGAGTAGATACAGAGAAGTTCATTCACATTTTTCCAGGAAAGAAAGTCTGGAGTCACAAATAATGAAAAGGCGAGAAAGACAGTAAATGGTTACTAGTTAAGGCTCCAAAGGCAGAATACATGAATTTATATTTATCTGTGTGACTTAGGTAATTTACTCCTTCTGAATCTCAGTTTTCCTGTCTATAAAATGAGGGGGGGAAATATATAAAGCACCTAACACAATGTCTGGTATATAATAAACAATAATAAATTTTGGCTAATAATGATGCTAATTCTGATGATGATAATAAAGTTTGAGAATCTTTCACCACTAGGCTATTATGGGTTTGAGGTTGATATTTCCTCCCAAGGGATCAAGGAAAGAAAAGTAGTTAATGAGACCCATAGTCTTATCAAGAAACCTTTGGGGGATGATACTCAACTAAAAGCAGACATCCTATGCTTTGTAAATATGTCCAGTTTTATATTTTTGTATAAATATACAATATATATTGTATATTTATACAAAAATATAAATACAAATATATATAATATATACAAATATATATATTTTTATCTTCATCCCTTTATTTTTCATTGTTCATTGGTCTTTTCATATATTTTCTATCTGTTTTCTAACAGGGAAACAAATAAAATTATTTCTTTAAGATAAATGAAATAAAATATTTTCTTCAACTGGGCATCTTGTCCTCTCCAGAGCAGTGCTTCTCGAACTTTAATGCACATAGGAATCACCAAAGGATCTTATTATGATACATATCCTGATTCAGTAGATCTTATGAATTTCTAACAAGCTTACAGTTGATGCTGATACTAGTGATGCTTTCCAGGAACCAAACTTTGAGTAGTATGGAGCCCGGAAGCTAGCTGCAGGATGCTAGAAAACACACTAACGTGGGGGCTGTCAGTGATCTGGGTCTCAATAAGTAAGGCAAGACACCCACGATTACTCCTGCCTCTCATCTCAGCCTCCCGTCGTTCTTTTCCATTATATCCAGTATAGAGAGAGGGTTTAGGCATAGGTAATGAGGTTAGAAAAATAGAAATGCTGCACACGATTCCTTACAGCCTCCATGTTGTCCTGAAACAGATGTGAGTGCACAGCTGTTTACGACAAAGAGAGTTTCTGTGAAAAGTCCCCATGGAGCAATATATCTTGCTTTTATCATTTTCCTCTTTATGATGTTTTCTTTTCTCAATCCCATGAAAAATCACATAATGGGATTTTATTGTAGCCTGTTTGAATGGATAGGACAATGGAGAAATGATGCAGTCGTGAATGCGTTCCCACAACTGAAAGACGTTTATCTGAGAAGGGTTTGTGGCAGAACATAAGCAACCATTAGAAATGAAATTTGGACAAGATGAAAAATCATTCAATATAAATTGTGTATTGTTTATCAGAAATACTTATAATATACCGAAAGATTTTCATTATGATTATTGAGATAAAAATGTGGCTTTCAAATATATTGTTACAATATGGCCAGTATGTTTTATTGCAAAAATAGCCCTTCCTCAGGAAAGGCCTTTGAGAAATGGGTATTGAAGCAGACAGTGTATTCAGATGCTACTGAATGTCCTCAGATAGATATCTTGCTCTTCGGCAAGGAAACCATAAATTGATGGTGACGGTCTTCCTGGATTTGTTTGCTTTCTCGCTGTGCTCCACTATTTTAATGAGTGCAACTTTGGGTTTCATTTGGTGGTTTTAGATGAATTTAATATCTTTATAATTCATTCAGTCTTTCAGGGCTATTTAATTTAATGTAGCCTTCAATCCATATGCCTTAGGGTATTTTTTTCCTGTGTTCGATTGATTAATACAAGTGGCCGGATAGTGAAGGGTTGAAGAACATGAGCTTTAGAGACTTATTTGAATCCTGACACTGCCACTTAATACCTGTGTGATGTTGGAAAACTTGTTGAAGCTATTTGTATCAGTTTCTTCATCTGCAATATAGGAATAATAACAGCCCTCACTGCAGGTTTGTTGTGGGTAATACAGGAGTTCATACGTGTAAACAGCCTAAACCGTGACCAGCATAGTTGAGAACACTTACTGAGCATTCAAAGTATATTGGCTAATCTTATTAATGATGCTACATAATAAATCATTTTATGTTTTATGTCAAATTCTTATATTTTTTCCTCCCTGGCCAGACCACAAACACATTTGGGTATGGGGGCAATTTGTTGTATTTTCCATGTATTTCTTTCAAGGCATTTATTATTTTTGTAACGTTCACCATCATTGCTATGGATTTGATTTGCAAATGCAACTACTGGGAGGTGAATTGTAAGTTAAAAAATGGAAGCTGCAATTAAGAAAAACTGCCACTAATAAGCCGTAGGTAATGAGGTGGGATAAACAGAAAGCACATATTTTCTTATCAATAATTAATACTAATTGTCATAACACCTATTTTACTGTTAGACATTTTATGTCATCTCTTTTATTCATAATAATTCTATAAATTACAAAACTGAAACTTAGAGAGGGTTAGTAACAAGTTCCAGGTCACTCAGCTAGGATTCAAACTGATACTCTATAATTTTCAAACACTGCATTGCCTCATCCCCTTTTAAAAAATTTTAAATATGATTCTTTGTTAAAATAACTGAACTGGGTTCACATAACAGTTCTGCTTGTCATTAACCATGTGACAACTTGGAATTCAGTACCCACGTTTGTAAAGAAAGACATTCTGAATCTACATCCACAGCCTCTTTGTAAGAGAATTCACTCTCTGCCTTTCCCTGCCAAACTGCTTATGCCTCCAGAACCACATGAGTTGATCATTTCCTCCAAATTCCCTAGTCACTGCCAACCCAAGTCTGCACATCCTCTGTTATCATGCCCTAGGATTTGTCGTCCTTTTCTTTGTTAGGTATGAGTTGTGAAAACGAATTTCTGATTTTCCATTCGGTGAGAATAATTAAAATATGAAAACATTGTCTTTCTCCATCTGTTTCAACACTTGGGCTGGCTATCACATTTTAATTAGTAAGTAGTACTCTGATGCAGTGGTCCAGAACAGAAAGAGAATGATCAATACTGCTGGTTCAAGTCCAGATATACTATAATGAGCATCTTGGACATAAACAGGATTACTTCAATTAATTTATAGTCTTAGAATTGGCAGATTATTAAGCCACTAATAATCTCCTAGTTCTACTCTGCCTGGGAGCCAATAGTTTCAGGGCCATCTCTCCTCTTCTGATCACTTCTATTTTTTCCTCTTCTTCAGAGTGTGTTTTGAGAGGGAAAAGTGGCAAAGAGTTACGAACAGAGATGGTGAGAGATCAGAGAGCAGGCTCTTCTTAGACCCAAGCATTCTTAACATGAGAATACATTTTGACTTATATCGATTCAGCCACCCAGAAATATGTATCTTTAAGGTTTTGATTACAGCTTCTTCATCCTTTGTTTTTCTTCTAATTTGAGTATCATTTGCAAAATAGTAAATGTTTTCAATATCCTTATACAAATAATTACATTCATGTAAAAAATCTGTTAATGAAACATTAGCACTAAGGGATTAATTGCTAAAAAATCAACCCTCAGAGCTCTAAAATTCAGTTAAGGTTCCATGGCAACAGGATATTATTAACTGTATAAATGTTATCTAATAACATTTTGAAATTAACCTGCTAGTTTAGGTACTTCAGGCCTGTATATGAGGAAAGATGCTGTTTAAAAATAAAACAGTTTGTTTAAATAATTTCTGTGGATGAAAATTATGGAAGACTTCCAGTTCCTCCAATTATTTTATTGCTTATCAAATTTTATGCTCATTTTTCTATCAGTTAATGAGAAAATGCTACATTACTTTTGAAATATGCCAGCATTTAATATCCATGAGTCATATTTCTGTCTTACTTTTTTCTAAGGAAAAAAAAACTAGCAAAAAAGGAAAATGAAAACACAAACTTAATGAAATGGGAAAGCTGCTACAGGATGTATCTTAATCTGGGAGAGCAGATTGTCCTTTGAAGGAAGGCGTTCTAGACATAAGAAAATATTTCAAAAATTTTTAAGTATGATAAAGATGGTAAAGGCATTTAAAGTTGGGTAAAAAATACATGTATCAAATAATTATTTGCCACAGAGGGTGAAACTATTAATAAAAATGAATATGGAAAGATGGTAAGAGTTTTTAGTAGGCACATCATTAATATCAAGGTAAAAATGATTAAATATTGAAACTACTGACTATATGACTAAGAAGTTGTAGTAAGCATATTGAGAAGATGATTCAGGAGTGGGAAGTAATGCTAAGATTCTCTCATTCAAATACTGTCTATGCTACAGATGGTAGAACAGAGGTTCAGGGCTGGACAACAGTTTTCTTCCCAAAGGCACACAGCACAATCATAGCCGTCGTAGCACATAGAAGAATGCCAGACTCCACTCTCCCCAAGCAACAACACGTCCTCATGAGAGACTCCTTCGTGATAACGTTATTCAAATACTGGAAGGAGATTTATTAGAAACATGCTATTTATTCATCTCTATGTTGTTTGAAACAGGAATCGCAAACAAAACTACGTGGTACTTGCTCATGAGAAGCTATTTATCGGTTTGAAAGGACAAGATCTAACATACTTACCTTAATACATAGTAAATAACCACAAGTTCAGGTAAAACATAAGGATCTAATAACTACATCATGAACACCACGTTGCTGGGGCAATTTCAAGTAAAAGTCAGATCTGGTATGGTGTGACACGATTCCTGAATATGATGGCTATTCAGCTGCTGGTGCTATATTGATGCTAAAGGAAAAGACTCAAATTAACCTTTATGAGAGTAGATATTAGGTTCACCACAAGGAATAATGTTCATTGATTATAAAAAATATAGAAGTCTTTCTACGTACATTTTGAGACTGAGAAGAAGTCAAAGGAAACGTAGTCTGCACTCCTTGCTTTTGAGTAGCTTATGGTTTAGTTGTACAGAGAAGATATTCAGTTTTAAGGTGTAAGATAGACATAAGGAAGTTTATGTGGCCGAGGAGAAATATAAACAGGAAATCAAAGGAGAATTCTAGAATAATTTCAGAGAAGAGAGATTCTGTGAATTTGTGACAGCATAATAATGTAAATATACTATAAACTATGGAGTCAAAAAGTTTGGGTTCAAATGCAAGCTGTCATACTTACCAGGTCTATGCCTTTGCTGAGCCTCTGTTTCTTTTATCTATAAAATGAGGGATATAATGCCTAACTTATAGAGTTCCAGTGAAGATTGTCACTAATGGATGTAAGTACATATGGTTTCTTTTTTCGTTCTTTCTTTTCTTTTCTTTTCTTTTCTTTTGAGACAGAGTCTCAACCTATAACCCTGGGTAGAGTGCTGTGGCATCACAGCTCACACAAACTCCAACTCTTAGGCTTAAGGGATTCTCTTGCCTCAGCCTCCCAAGTAGCTGGGACGACAGACACCTGCCACAACACCTGACTATTTTTTGGCTGGAATTGTCATTGTTTCTTAGCAGGCCCAGGCCAGGTTTGAACCCGCCACCTTAGGTATATGTGTCTGGCGCCCTGCGAACTGAGCTATGGGTGCTGCTGACATAGGGGTTCTTTTGGGGATAGTAAAAATGTTTAAAAATTGATCATGGTAATCATTGCACAACTCTGAATATACTAAAATTTACTAAATTCTGCATTTTAAAATGAGCGAATTATAAGTTTATGTATTAATATATATACACATGTATTTTTCAATGAATCTGTTATCATGAGAAGCTAAAAGATTTACACCTTTTGATTAAACAATTCCACTCCTCAATATGTATGAAAAGTAAGAAAATATATGTGCACTCAAAAACTTATACTCAAATGTTCATATTAGCTTTATTCCTCATAGCCAAAAAGTAGCCACAGCCCAAATTTTCATCAGCTGCTGAATGGAGAAACAAAATGTAATAAATCTATCAAACAATGGCATATTATTTAGCCATAAAAAGAAATGAAGTTTTGATACACACTACAACATGGATGGCTCTCACAAATGTTATATGTGTACTAAATGAAGGAAGCCACATGTGAAAGATCACATAATTTATAATCCTATTCTTTTGAAATGTTACAAAAGGCAACCCTATAAGGACTGAAAATAGGTTAATTTTTGCCAAGGGTGGGGGGTGGGAATAGGGAGTGACTTCAAAAGGGCACAAGGAGTGTGGAGTGGTGTAAATGTGTACTCTTCAAAAATTGGTTTGTGGTTATGGTTGCACAATTCAATAACTTCATTAAAATAATTGAATTGTCGATTTTAAGTCAATGAATCTCATGGTATATCAATTACATCTCAATGAAGCTATGATGGCTTCAAAGTGGTAAGTAATATATGCTCAATAAATGGTAGCTTAAATCAATGTTGAAGCAATCAGTTAGTGATGAGTGATCAGAGGGTTTGGGTAGATGATGGAGAAATGGGGAGGGAAGATGGAAGAATAGGTAAATATTATGAGCAGGGACCTGGAGTGAGAAATAGGCCTGGTGCAATTTGTCTGCTATGAAACTGACCAGTGCAGGGAGCCTGTACTAGGAATATTGATATATTGGGAGATAAGAAACTGTTGTAATCAGACGTAAGACCGGGAAAGGATGGGTAGAACATGGCCAACATGTACCCTTGATGGGTAGGTGGCAATGAAGAGGCTCAAATGATAGAAGCCTCAGCTGGTATAGATAGTTAAGAAATGGCTTCTTTGGAAGACCAGTGGGGGTTGCAGGTGGTAGAAATAGAACTGTTCTGGCTGCAGTTGGTTGGGGCTGATCCATTCTATCTAGAGGCCAAGTTGGGAAGATTGAATGTGGTAGGATATGATGTAGTGAGGTGTGGTGTGGTGTGGTATGGTGTAGCAGGTACCTATGTAGCACCTTGTCCAAAATCAGTTTTGTGTCTGAGCAAGTAGGCGGGAAGGGCCAGTCTGAGGAGTCAGGCTCAGAGTGGCCCCCTTGGGATTCAATAAAGATGGTGTGCTGGATCCACGTAAGTTAAATAATGATGATTCAGTTGACTATATTTTCTCTAACTGCTTGTGGAACCATGTAAGCACTGACAAAGATGCCTTCCAGTCTTATAAGTCATTTAAGTAAGCAGTGCTGTCAACATTATGCCCTCTAGCTTTTGAACAAATTCAGTGAGGTCGCTGGGGGAAAAAAATCCCTGAATATCTCCTTGAGGTTGTCTAGAATTTTAAAGATTCCCTACCAACCTTGAAACAAATCTTTACGGTACTTAATCTAAGTGATGTGATAAGATCATGACCTTTTCAGAAATCCTTTGATATCAATCCTAATCCTCCTAAATTTTACCTGACAGAGTAAGAATGAAACATTATAAGCTAGTTTGTCAAGTATCTCAGTAATCTGTGGTGGCAATGATCTGCTCCAATTCAGCCCTGCAATGTTGGGTTCTGGTGAATGATGGACCTTGACTTGGAAGGAACTTATTAAGTGTTCAACCACTGATTAATGAAGTAAAAATGCACTAGGTAGACCTTGAAGTGATAAACTGGACAGGAACCTTGGCAGACATTAGTGCTTCCTGCCCACTATCCATACTGCTGATTTATTTTGAAAATGATGACTGCTCATTTTTTTACCCACATACCTACAATGCCGGAGAAAAACCAGTGTTGACAATCAACAGATACAGAAATAAAAAATATTGCAGGTAACTCCTATTTTGAGTTTTAACCACCATTATAAAAGTGAAAAAAGGCCCATAAAGGAATAGAGTTGTGAAAGCCCATTTTTCCTCGCATGGCCTTTCTGATGTGTAAATTTAAAAACCATGCTATCATTTTTGATAATATAAACATAAAAGATCAAGGAAATTGAAATTGCATTTTTATTTTTTCAGGTACACTTTATGATTGGCCATAACAGCAAAGTAAGTATGTGATATTTTTTAGTTGATCATCCATTAAGTTGTAGAATGTTTTTAATCTCTTCTTCATCAGTGTATTCCATTTCCCCAAAGACCACAGATAATAGAATTCACAAACTGAAGAAACGGGGTTATTTTTGCCCTTATTGCTTAATATTGTTATAAGTTGTGATGTTTCTTTCTGCTAAAATTTACCTTCATGCCCACATACATTATTGAATTTGTAGAGGATTTATATCATACAGCAAACTAATTGTCCTGCCTTCTGCTTTTGTGTCTTAATGTGATGTAAAAAGTTCGATACTTTCATAGACTAGCAGCTCATGAATCTCCATTGAGGCTTCATGAGTAATGGTTTCCTTTTATAAAATTGTCTGGGTTAATTTTTCTTTTTTTTTTTTTTTGAGATAGAGTCTCATTATGTCACCCTGTGGTGTCACAGCTCACAGCAACCTCAAACTCTTGGTCTTAAGTGATTCTCTTGCCTCAGCTTCCCAAGTAGATGGGACTACAGGCACCCACCACAATACCCAGCTATTTTGTTGTTGTTCTTGTTGTTGTAGTTGTCATTGTTGTTTAGCAGGCCTGGGCCAGGCTCAGAGCCGCCAACCTCGGAGCATGTGGCTGGCGCTGTAATAACCACTGTGCTGTGGTGCCAAGCCTGTCTGGGTTAAATTTTATATTGTTGTTCCAGACTATAAATTTAAAAACTTCTTTTTAGAGATAATTTCTCAATGTGATCATATGGCAAAGGACCAAAACCTCCCACTTTAGCATAAAGAAAACCACACATAATATTATTATGCGAATATAATATTCATGGTGTTCAAAAACCAAGTAAGATATAAAACCAAGGTGGCATGGCAGATTCCATTAGATCTGTTAGGTTTACTAGCTCTGCCTTGCAATTTCTTTCCTAAACTTCTGAAGGTTTCCTGTTCATTACATCTCTTAAAACTTTGAACATTAGAGTCCTAAACCTTGCCTCATGACAGTTCCTGCATGGGCAGTTCATTTACCAAGAATTACAATTTCTCAAAAATGAAGTGAGAAGTTATTAGTTTGATAATTCAAAGGAACTCTTCATGTTTTGATGCCCAACAGAAACTCTTATAAATTACCAATAAATTACAGTAGATGGCAATTCCTACACTGCTACAACTGATAGATAAATCTATGCCATATTATTCTGGCTTTTATTGTCTCTTAAAACATCATCACATTGATTTTAGACTAGCAAGGAAATAAAATAAATACACAAGATACTTTTCCAATAAAGGAAAGGAAAACCAGCTTTCTTTCTGCCAGAGAATTCTAGTGTCAAAATGGAATAACACTTCTGAGTACCTCCTAGTTTCAGCACCAAAATTGTATGTCTGTTTTCTACTTGACTTTAAAGACTACAGAACCAGTTTGTAATAGAAGAAAAACCACAGGACTGAACAAAAAGAAAACCTGGTATTTTAGTCCTGCTCTGTCGCTAACAAGCTGTATAACCTTAAATAAGTCATGTATGTTTCCTGAGATTTAGTTCCCACCTCTGTAAAATTAGATGGCTGAATTTAATGACCTTCAAGATCACTTTTGGTTTTAATATCTTATAGTTTAATAAGATTAATTCACCTAATACCATATACATCATATCATATTTATCATTATGTATCTTGTATAATGACCTTATAGCAACATGTGAATACAGAGCTAGCAACTTTTTGAAGATGAAATAAGGAATATGGCTATAGAGACAGGATAATAATAATAACTAAGATTCATGTGTTAATTCACTCAACAAATACTTATAAACACCTAGGTGCCACATTGGTGGTAGGTGTAGAGGTGAAAATGAAATATTCCCTTTTCCTTCACATGTTATAGGGAAGGACATGGATATAGAAGTTTTGATTAACTAGAATACTTAAGGAAGGGGATGCTAATTGAGGCTTCTTAAAATTAAGTAGCACGTTTATCTTTTATTTCAGTCTTTGTGGTTGAAACGTTTTATAAATCTGAAGTCCATTTTACTACCTTAATAAGTACAGTTTATTGGACATAATTGCATTTTGCTTTATTGTTTGGAACACTTTTTCAGGGTCTCAAGTTCATCATTCTGTTCTTACTGTACAGGACGAGTAGGTGATTGGGATGAAGCTCTATTGACCACTTCTTGGGAGATTAATTTGTTTCTTTCAGTAAATTCAAGATAAAGGCTTGCTTTGTCACCATGTGTCTTTTTTTCTCATAAAAATTGAGTATTGAACATGAAATAAAATGTTTCATCAGTTGGACTTCAGTTAATTAAGGTTTTACTATACATAAAATTCTAATTAGTGACAGACAAATCTGGTTGCTTTTTCGGAAGTAGGATGTTCGCTTGGGGTATGAGATTTGGTTAATAATAGAGGCTGGCTAAGTGATGGTATCCAGAAGAATGAACCAGAAAGGTGAAGGTAAAGCATGTAATACACAAAATGGTGAAAGGTAGGTAAATTGTTGAGGTTAAGAAAAATGGTGAACAGGAGATCTATCTATCTTTTCTCTGTTTGAAGAGGTTTTTGTGGAAGAATAAGTAGAATGCCCAGTTTGAAAAAGACCTGAAACATTGTCGAGTGCCATACCCACCTTATATATCCGTCATACAGTATTGGAATTCCTTCAACACATTCTAGTAAGTAACTAAGAACATCTGGAGCCCTTCTGAAGATGCCATTCCACCCATGAATGCTCCCTGTCACCTCTTCATCATACTGAACTCAAATCTGTTCACCCACAGACTTGAGCCACACAGAATATATCTAATTTTTTCTACACTACAGCTGTTTTAAATATTTGAAAACAGTTAACCATTTCCTTCTTGGATCTAATTTTTACTCCCTGAATCTTAACAAGTAAACTTGTTCTCCAGAAAGTGGAATTAGTGCCAAGAACACTCCCTTCCTTAAAAAATACTGTTGACTCTCCTGTTGCCCACAAGATAATGTACAAGTTTCTTATCATGCCGTTTAGGGCTGTACCTACTTCTGGCTTGATTCTCATTATTTCTCCATGAAAGCTCTACTCCAGCTACCCTGGACCTTTATTTTATCTTCATGTATGCCTTTGCTGATACTTTTTCCTTCTACAACACTCTGCTAGCCCTTCCGAAGCCAGTAGATTTTCAAGTAATTCCTCAAGACCCAGGTCAAATGTTCTGTCTTTTGTCAAATGTCTTGGAATTCCCTTCATATCCACCTCCATCCCTCAGAAAACAAATTGCTAATACGTTCTTACACTCTTAATTATAGCTTATGCCTCTGATAAATCACTTAATAATATTTTATCATTTTTAGTTTTTATGTATTTGTCCAGCTAGAATGTGAACATTTGAAGTTTAATACCGTATCATTCATATTTTTCCTCTAGATCTAAAATGTTTGAAAAAATTATAATATAAATGATATTTCAGTATTTCATTTAATTGCTCATAAATAGCTCCATTCTTCAATTTCATGGAATGTTACCTAATTTTACCTTTCCGAACGATGATGACTTTCTATTCAGTCTATCACTTCTTCATTAAATTTCTATCATATGTCTTTGTTCTCACTCTCTGGTTTTCCAGGTTGAAGAAGCTCAAATCCATTTTTGTCCATTCTCTATTACATTAATTAAGTTTTTCTGAAGTTTCTTCCATATCTGTTATGGAGCAGGACCCCAGGCAGGTCTGTTTTTTTTTTTTTTTTTTTTTGGAGGGGACATTGTGGCAACTGATAGTACCATTCATCCTAGTTGAAAAATCCTAAACATTGTCATACCACCATAACCACCTCTTTAATTCTAGCTTGCTTTTCCCAGGACAGGAACTTTTTTCCTAATTTTTACTCAATCACATAGAAGTTCTGATTATGTTTAGGCAGTGGCTTATCAGTCGGTCTCTCTTCGCTCATCAATGCAAATCAGAGAGTGTTTTACTTGAAATTATGTGTATTGTAGTCTGTGGTACTAGCGTGTTAGTTCTTACTCTCCCTTTGAACTTGTGTCTTTCCAAGTATTGCAGGTCAATTCTGATTCAGATTTTTGCTGGAAATTAAATAAAATGACAGGATATTTCAAAATCAACTTTTATTCTCTCATAAAAAGAGAGGAAGGATGAAAAGGAAACGTGTAAACCCTGAAGTCAATTTCTCTAAGTTAAACTTTGAAAACAAAAACAACCCCCTTCTGAAACCAAACAAAAACAAGAAACAACCACTTTGAGAAACTACTTCAGACTTCAGATCCATTCAGAAAGTCATGACCTGCTACAAAGTTCAGACATGACAGAAGTTTGCCTGCTTCAACAATAGTCTTTGAGCGAGCATTTCTTTTGATGACTGAACTTGAGTTACTGAAAGCCCACATGAATTAGATCAACTGGAACGAAGAAGTGCCAAGCAGAGATGAATGCTTTTTAAAATAAAGGGGAGCAAAAGGAAAAGCTTTCATTAGATAAACTATGTATGTTTCCCACCCTGTCAACAAAATAGCATTTTAAACTTTTTCCTCTAGAGTTTCTGGCAAAATTTCCCTTACCCAGAAAGCTCCAATATAATAAAAGTAAAACCAATTTGAGCACCTATGTTATTTGGGGAATAAATGGTCCAAAATACTTGAGAAGCTGTTCAGGCCATTGGATTTTTTATAAGATTGGATTTTTCCCCAAATCCCTTGATATAGATTCTAAGAAAAATTAACCCTTTCTTTGGGGAGTGTTAAGGCAAGATTGAGCTGTTAATATTTGCTGTGCATCTCTGCAAACCGATGTTCTCTTGTGGTCAAAAGTGAATATTGATTCTCTGACCTGCCATTTCTGTTTCTGAGAAAAATTACATGTGAAAATCACTGTAAATGAAATATTTGTGCCTTAAATCCTACATCTATAAATAATACATGTTTGGGCCTTTAACTTTTTCCTCATGCCAAATATATCTGCCTTTAAATAAATGACACATTTCGGTTGAAATATGTAAGTGGAATCAAAAACTAGAAGAGTCATTCTAAGTTGCAGAAAACTTGCTTGAGGAAGTTCATAGCAGTGGCTTGCAGGCTCACTTCTCCTCTGTGGTCTTCTAGGGACTGACTTTGTCTCCCATACATTAAATTTTGACCCCAAGTTCCTTTTTTTGACCTTGTGCTTGTAATGCAGAGATAGGTCCTTAAATAACAGTTGTGTGTCTACTGAACTGAGCTAGTGATTTTTAAAAATGGACCTAAGCTTAAACAAATAAAACACTAGAGAATTGGTGGAGCAAGTTCTAGAAATAAAATCAAGTGTACCTGAATCACTGAACTGAGTATGTAGCATGGGAATATTTCATTTATTTTAGTTCACTAAGTCACATAGTACTTTGTTTTCAAACTTTGTCATTGCCTTTAAAAAAATAATAAAATATTCTTTGAAAATTAGCAAAAAGTTGATTGAATTATAGTATATTTTCAACGTGAAAGTGACTACTTAAATTCCACTTAATCTGATTGCTTCCTTTTTCAGATGACAAAATTGAGACCCAGAGAAAATAGACTCATGGAGGTCTTTTATAACCTTGGTGTTCTATCAGTTCATTGAGCTTTCCAATACTGCAAGATGGCCTCTATGCAGTCTACTGTTTGGAGATTGTAACTTGAAGTGAACAAGAATGAAAGAATTTAAATATTCCTCCCAATTCTCTGCTTGTCTTCATTAGCATAAGAAGCTAGGCTCAGAATTGTGCCTATTGTGGGGAAGGACCGTATGTTAGAAGCCAGTAGTTGGTGGAACTGGGGAAGTAATCCCGGACTATCTGAGTTTCAGAGAAAAGCTGACCCAAACTGAAATTATTCTTGGAATACCCTTAATCCTGTGTTGCTTGGTTCTTAGCTCCCACCAGCTTTCATTCTCAGCTCCCAGCTTTCTACCAGTTTGCCCTCTTTAAGGCACAAACTTGGATTTAGAGGAATCATTTTCAGAGATATATTCCTGTTGCTTGAGTCTTTTCCACAACGTTCTTGACAAATGATCATTAAAAACATGCAAGGTGTGTGCCACACCTTTTAGGGGCAAGACACGATTATAAGAGGGTCTTTACCTAACAAATGCAATCAGTGTAACCTGGCTTCTTATACTCTCAATAAATCCCCAATAATAAATTAAAAAAAAAATGCAAGGATAGCCGGGCACGTGGCTCATGCCTATAATCCTATACTCTGGGTAGCCAAGGCTGGTGTAGGGCTCGAGACCAGGCTGAGCAAGAACAAGACTCTGTTTCTACTTTGAAGAAAATAGCCAGTGTCTACAGCTTTGAGACTTTATGATGTGGGCTATTCTTACTGGGGTGAAGTGATATCTCAGGGTGGTTTTCATTTGCGTTTCTCTGATGATCAGGGACGGTGAGACTCTTTCTAACAAATGCAAACATTATAACCTAATTCTTTGTACCCTCTAATTAACCTGAAATAATAATAAAAAAACTATAAATATCTTTTCAAACAAACAACAAAAAACAGCCAAGCTTTGTTGCAGGCACCTGTAGTCCCAGCTACTTGGGAGGGTAAGGCAAGAGTTTGAGATTTTTGTGAGCTATGACACCAAGACACTTTACTCAAGGCAACAGAATGAGATTCTGTCTCAAAAAAGAGGAAAATGTGGATGGCGCCTGTGGCTCAGTGGGTGGGGCACCGGCCCCACATACCAAGGGTGGCAAGTTTGAACCCAGCCCCGGCCAAACTGCAACAAAAAATAGCCGTGTGTGGTGGCAGGTGCCTGTAGTCCCAGCTACCTGGGAAACTGAGGCAGGAGAATCACCTAAGCCTAAGAGTTAGAGGTTGCTGTGAGCTGTGACGCCAAAGCACTCTACCAAGGAAGATAAAGTGAGACTCTGTCTCTTAAAAAAAAAAAATGCAAGGATGACACATCTTGATACCATTCAAGTATCCTAGTCACTTCTCCTGGACTCCTTCTGTTCGGTCTGTGGCCTTTTTAAAGAGGGAGAGCACATAACTGAACGCAAGACTCCAGGTATGGTTGGGAAGCTGAAATCAGTTCAAGAATAGCATCTATTTTTTTTTTCTAAAGTCTACGTTATCATTTACACAGCCTGTACTCACATCAGCCACATCCTCTTGCCAACTCATTGTGCTCACAGTCAACTAAAATCTTAGTTTACAGCTATTTTTACACCAATTTGTCCCATCACATACTTATGTAGTAGAGTTATTTTTTAACACAAATGTAGGACTTTATATATCTGTCTCTGAAATTTTAACATGTTATATTTGTCTCATAGTTCCATCCTGGCATGAATTTGGGACATCATGATTATGTCATTCAACAGGCTAGCTATTCCTACTAGTTCTGTACTATTTACAAACTATATCTACTCATCCATGGTCTGGATAAAAATATCAAAAAGGACAAGAGAAAGGAGATCACGAGAGACAAATTAGTCATCTACCTTGCTGTGGTTGTTCATTTATTTATGTGTCAACTGAACTGTGCTATCATTCATCTTGTATAGTTTTTAAACTCATCTAATAGAATAGCAGGAAGGACTTTGCAAAGTGCCTTGATGAACACGAAAAACTCACATCTACTCATTTCCCTTCCCTGTCAATTCAGTCAACCTGCTCAAAAGAAGATGAAGGGTGGTGCCTGTGGCTCAAGGAGTAGGGCGCTAGCCCCATATACCAGAGGTGGCGGGTTCAAACCTGGCCGTGGCCAAAAAATGCAAAGAAAAAAAAAGAAAGAAAGAAAGAAAATGAAGTTAATCGGTCAAGACATATTCTGAGTATGCCTGTGTTAGCTTCTGGCTCTGGTTGCTTCCTACTTTCAGAGCTGAATCAATATTCTTGAAAATCTTTCATGAGGACCCAGAAACATAAATGTTTTTGACACTGCCTTCTTGTGAATCCTGGCCTTCAATTTATTCTTGCTAATGATTCTCTTATTTTTTCTAGTCTAAAAATAAATCTTTCTTACAAAAAAGACAGATGTAAAATAGGGGTTATCTATGTATTTATTTTAGGATTTGTTTGACAAGTATCATCATTACACCACTGACTCTAGCAGAATTTATATTTACTCTTTCTTTTTCTTTTTTTTTTGAGACAGAGCCTCAAGCTGTCACCCTGGATAGAGTGCTGTGGCATCACAGCTCACAGCAACCTCCAATTCCTGGGCTCAAGTAAGTCTCTTGCCTTCGCCTCCCAAGTAGCTGGGACTACAGGGGCCCATCACAATGCCCGGCTATTTTTTGGTTGCAGCCGTCATTGTTGTTTGGCGGGTCCGGGCTGGATTTGAACCTGCCAGCTCAGGTGTACATGGCTGGCGCCTTAGCCTGTTGAGCCACAGGTACTGAGCCTATTTACTCTTTCTTAATCTTGCCCTAGATGCCTAAAAAAGCCCCCACCCCAACCTTTCCCCCCCATATCCTTCATAAGTTGTATTAGGGTTAGCCAGTCAAAATGTATTTTTATTTATATGCAATGATTTTTATCTTTTAGCATTACCTTTAAAAATGTGACTTTTTCAGAAAGTTCCTAGTTGCAACCCTAATCTTATGGAAACGTCCCCGTTATCTCCTGTCAGTATTTCTAGGCTAATAATGATGACGATTATGGAGGTAGCAAAGACAACAACAAAAATATTATAATAGATAATACCTATTAAACACTTACTGTGTTCCAGGAAATATTCTAATTGCTTTTCTCCTGTTAACTTTTTAAATTCTTACCACAAACTTTTGAGACACATTCTGTTATTTTTCTCCATCTTACATGTAAGAATACAAAAGTATTGAGGTTAAGCAACTTGCCTCAAATCTCATAGTAAGTGTCAGAGCTGGAAACCCTACACTCTGATTTTAATAGCTTAGGATCTAAACCTTTCACTCTATTGCTTGAGAACACAGGTTAGATACAAGAAGATTAAATTGTCAGGGCAATTATGATGCAGTTCAGAACACTTTACACGCAAACTTGTGGGTTGTCCAGAATTAGTTTTTGACATGCCTCGCTTCCTCTTCTGCACATTTAACAGCCCTGATTGCTTCTTGTTGCCAACCTCTGGGTTTCTTCAATTCGTAATGCTATCCTTATGTCTCGGCTAAAGTGTAAGGTTTTGGAGAATGTGGTTTACTTTATAACCATTTGGTTCCCACATACTGTAATCAAGCATAGCCACATATGCTAAACATGGGGCATATATGAAATCCCATGGAATTAAAAAATGACAAACTTTACAATTCATTATTTAAGAAAAAATGATGAGTTGTGTTCTAAAGAAGGTGTACGTGTACATGCAAATTCACAAGCTCAAATGTACTTTCAAATGAACTGCGAATAGTAAGGAAAACACAATATTGGCACAGAGCAAAAAAGTACTGGTTTACTGTCTGGTATATGAATAAATGAACGAGGCAGAAAAGGAAAGAGACTGCCCCTGGAATAAAATCAGTATCAATGTCTCCATGCCTTCTTCCTGAAATATAGATACGTTTCTGAAATATTAATTAATTGATGCAGTGTACTGAAGTCTTTAATTCATATCTAACTCATAATAATTATGCCAGCAATTTTCCACACTATTTCATTTCAACTTCAATTAAAAAAATTAGAGTATATTTGTGTAGGTTTATATATATGTATATATATTATATGTATAATCTTCAAGAAAGATATAGATATTATCGAGGTTTCTTTTTTTTTTTTTTTTTTTGATAAACAGATTGACTTCTGGTATCTTTGAGCTTGGTGAATATGATTTTGTTATCTTAGTATCCTGGTAAATCTTGAGGTGCAAATTGACTCAGACCTATTCAAATTTAATATTAGACTTTAGACAAATCCTTTCATAACAAAAAATAAATGGAGAACATATGATGGCTTAGGTCTTTTATATATAATTATATGGTTCCCAGAGGGGAGTTATAATTGAATTATAAGCTGCCTCATGAGTATTCTAGCTGGTGTTTAGAGAACCGCAAAGCAGCGCTGAGCAATTTTTTTCACCAGCTAGAACATGAATAAGACACCCTATAATTCAATTATAACTAGCCTCCAGGAACCATATAATTATATTATAAAGTAGTTTAGGAAACCTATGAAACTGAGTGTTTTTCAACACATTATATATGTTTAAAATGATAATTTGATAATTTTACTTTATGTATCACCTTTCCTGACCCCACTAATTTGCAGACACTTTTTATAATCTTATTTCCATGCACTTTTCAAAACTTTCAGGACGAATTATCATCCTAGGAAGTCCTTAGATTACTTTGCTATCATTGTAGGCCTGTCTATACACACATACCCATCATTAGAACTCTTTGTTCCTCAGTTTTTTCCAAGTATAAAATAATGAGGTTTGATTTAGATGATCTGTACAGTACCTCCTAACACTAAAACTCGTTGTATCTTGTATTTATCTGTGTTCTCCAGAGAAACAGAGTCAACATTATCATATATATAAAACACCCTCTGTACACACACATTGTATATGTAGATATACACAGATTTCTATCACAGATTTGTGTGCATAGGGGGTGATAATTCATTGTAAGGAATTGGTGTATATGGATAAGCCAGCAGGCTAAAGATACAGGGAGGAGTTGATGATGATGTTATATCATGAGTTTGAAGGTAATCTAAAATCAGAATTTCTTTTTCCTTCAAGGACTTCAGATTTTTCTAGTAAGGCCTTCAACTGGTTGGATGAGGCTCAATCACAGGAGGATATTTTGCTTTAATCAATGTCCTCTGACCTAAATGTTAATTACATCTTAAAAATGCCTTCACAGGCTCAGTGCCTGCAGCTCAGTGGTTAGGGCGCTAACCACATACACCGGGGCTGGCAGGTTTGACCCTGGCCTGTGCCTGCTAAACAACAATAAAAAATACACCAAAAAAAAAAAAAAAAAAATAGCCGGGCGTGGTGGCAGGTGCCTGTAGTCCCAGCTATTTGGGAAGCTGAGACAAGAGAATCTCTTAAACCCAAGAGTTTGAGTTTGCTGTGACGTCACAGCACTCTACTGAGGGCAACATAGTAAGACTCTGTCTCAATACAAAAAAAAAAATGCCTTCACAGCAATAATTTTCTTCTGTCTCTAGCTTATATCACTTAGCATCATGTACCCCAGGCTCATCCTTGTTATGGCAAATGACAATATCCCATTCAGTTTTAGGGTTGAATAATATTCCATTGTGCTATAGTTTGTCCATTTGTCTGTCCATGGACACTTGGAAGGAATGAATATTGTGTGATCTCCTTTATATGTAGAATCTAAAAAGAAAAAAAAAATTAGATATACAGAGAGTTACCAAAGGTAGAGAGAGTTACAAGGTGAAATGGGGATATGTAGAAAAGAGGATATAAAATAGCAGGTATGGAAGATGAACAAGTCTAGAGATTTGGTGTACAGAATGAGGACTATAGGTAATAAAATTGTACTGCATATGGGATTGATGTTAAATAAGTAGATTTTAGCTCCCCTTTCCTGGGAACAAACATAAATGGGTAACTATGTGAGATGTTAGAAATGTTAACTTGCTCTGCTGTAGTAACATTTTCACTATCTGCATGTATCCCATGACGTCATGCTATTTACTTTAAAAATACACAGTCCAATTCATTTCTTAAAATACCATCACACAGGATAGTGCATAACCAGAGAGAGGGTACATAAAATTAATCATCACACATCTATACAGCTAGAGAGTGCGACATTATTGAGGCCCTGCTTCTGCAGAGTGTGCATTATCTTTTAGGGGCATGAATAGAAATTATGAAGGTGAGGCTTTAGTTCTGAGACTTTAGAATGATCCAGTATTGCCGCGAATACAATATGTGAAAGTCAATGTTTTTATGTGTAACAAACTGGCCTTAAATAAGCTTTCAATAAAAGAAGTTGATATGTTTGAATCTATTTCCTATGGATGACTTCTTCAAACTTTCCACTCTATAAAAAACTGATAGTAAAATAACTCTCTATAGCAAACCCACCTTATCTACTTTTTCACCATTTTACCATTTTTATGATGGTTTTCCCTGAGCAGCTAATAGTTTATAGTGACTATGTTATGCCTTAAATAATAAACTAAAGTTTATTTAAAAAGCAGCGTATACATATGTACACGGATGCTCATAGTAGCATTATTCATAATAGCAAAAATGTGGAAAAATGCCAATGTCCGTCAACTGATAAAGAGATAAACCAAATGTGATATATACATAATAATATTGTTCAGCCACGGAAAGGAATGAAGTTCTTGTGAATTCTACAACATAAGTAAACACTGAAAACATCGTGCTGGGTGACATACAGCAGCCACAAAAGATGGCATATAGTATTACTCCATTTATATAAAATATCAAACCTGGTAAATCCATAGAGCAGAAGGTAGACTACTGATTGTCAGGGGATGACAAGAAATAAGAAATGACTACTAATGGGTATAGAGTTTCTTTTAGAGGTGATGAAAATATTCTACACTTGATTGTGGGGACGGTTGCACAACTCTGATTATACTAAAAAATCATGGAATTTTATACTTTAAATGGATGGATTGTATGGAATGTGAAATGTATTTGAATAAAGCTATTAAAATGTGATGTATACTTAGAAAAATATTCAAAGAACATTGAATAGTATGTATTAGGAGATCCCTCCCACCCCCATCTGCGCTCACCCCTGCTGCATGACACTCCTAGCTATAGTAGTAACTACTTTCAGTATTTCCTGTTTTTCCCAGCAAACACTGTTCTATCTTTAGACTTTTCATTCAGTAATGCTTTTTCAAACTTCCTATATCAGCATATGTACATCTTTAACATTCTTTTGAACAGCTATCTAGTATTCCTAGCATTATGTGGATGCATCAAAATCTATTTAAACATTTCCATCCTGAGGAATTCTTCTCCTTTCCAGTGCTTGCAAAAATGCTGCCTAGACACTCTTTCATTTCTATTTACAAGGCGGTGCAAAAATATATCTCAAGGATAAATTCTTACATATGAAATTGGCTAGTTAAAAGAAATGCGTATTTTAGATTTTGATGTGTATTGCTCGATTTCCCTATATAATTGTCAGACCAATTTATATTTCCATTGCCAGTACTTGAGAGTGCTTGTTTCTCCAAATTAACCCTGGATGTCATCAACCTCTTTAATCTTTGTCAATATGATAGGTATAATACAGTTGCTCATTTCAGTTTTTAATTGGTTTTAATTGTAAATTAGGTTGACCTTTTTATCATTTGCATTTCTTTTTTCTTCCAACTTTTGGTGTGCTTTGTTCACATTTATATCAGGTTATTGGTCTTTTTATTATTGAATTCTAAGATCTCTTCCAACATTAAGAAAATTAGTCCCTTGTGATAGCGCTGCCAAGATTCTCCACATTTTCATTTGTCTCTATATTGTGTTTATGACTGTCTTCATTCATTTCTCATTGCTGTAAAGGAATACCTGAGGGTGAGTAATTAGACAATATTTATTTGGCTCATGGTTCTGCAGGCTGCAAAGGAAGCATGGCACCAGCCTCTGCTTCTGGTGAGGGATTCAGGATGCTGCTAATCAAGGTGGAAGGTGAAGGGAGAGCAAGTTTGTTACAGCGTGAGGGAAGGAACAAGAAAGAGGGGGAAGTGCCACATTCTTGAAACAACCAGCTCTCCAGTGAACTCACAGATTACCATAAAAAGGGCACCAAGACCCAAGATTCTGTAGGGATCTGGCTCCATGACCCGAATACCTCCCACCAGGCTCCACCTCCACTGTTGGGGATCAGATTCCAACATGAGATTTGGAGGGGAGGAACAGTTAACCCATATCAATGATATATATGCTTCAGATGGATACTTTTTAAAAGTGTTCATTTTGTTGCTCTCTAGAATGTACAACATAAACTACAGTCTAAAACTAAAATCACACCATTATGTGCTAATTTTTGGTAATAAGTTTGTGAAGTTTTCTCTGGAGAAAACCCTCAAACTACCAGTCGTGTCAGCATTCCATTGTATAGACAGACTCCTGACCTCATGGACAGCCGGTATCCCTGCATTCCCATCCTGAAGTTTGCTCTTAGATAAGGGTATTTTGTGGTGTTTATTTGTTAATTGGTCACAGATTGATCAATAAAAACATGATAACATCGAACAGATTTTGGGTCTTCTTCCTGTGCCAGGGCATTCTCACTTTACTCAGTATAACAGCTGTCACAGTCCTTGCATTATTTGCTAATTTAACTCTATTACTCCTTTCTCCTGTACCACATAAGGGTCTTTACGACATGCAATTTCAACATGGAGATGAAAAGACCCATAAAATGGTTTAATGTAGAAAATGCAATTATGAGCATAAAAGATGTGACAACAGAGTATCAGCTGTTGGAACTACTTTACTTTTCTCTTCCCCCTTCTTCCTTTCCTCTTTTCTCCCTCCCTCATTTCTATTTTCATTTCTGTCATTCTCCTTTTCTTCCCTAACCACTTGTTATTATAAAAGCAATACATGCTTGCAGGAAAATATATATGCACATTTGTATAGATTAAGATACATAATGACAAACAGGGCATAAAAAGTACAAGAAGGAAAAGGTCCCCTACCCACCCTGCTAGCTCAACTCCCCATTCATAGGGCTCAGAAGTTGTTAATTTTCTTTATGTATATTTCTTGAAATTGTCTATGGGAGTACAAACTGTATATGTGAGCACATGTCTGTGTGCATATGTGAAATGTAATATATTGCAAGAAGTGCATAAAAAGGAATAATCATCTCAGGCAATACACTAATTCCAATGTTATCTTTGCCAAAAACGCTTTCTTGTTTTTTTTTTTTTTTCCTGGCTATTGTTTAAGACCTTAGGGATTATAATTGATTCATTTATTTTCAAAATATATTTTTAAATATATATTTATTTTCCTGGTGGAATTTTTTTTCTGTGAAGATGGATTTGGTTTGGGGGAACAATCAAACAGTATCTGGAGTCATCAAGTCTGTTGAATATAGGCATTCAAAATATGTGGTCCTTGGGCAGTGCCTGTGGCTCAAAGGAGTAGGGCCCTGTATACCAGAGGTGGCGGGTTCAAACCCCACCCCAGGTCAAAAACTGCAAAAAAAAAAAAAAAAATTCAGCTTTTTGTGATGTCACCTGTGGCTTAAAGGAGTAGGGCGCCGGCCCCATATGCCAGAAGTGGCAGAGTCAAACCCAGCCCCAACCAAAAAAAAAAAAAAAAAAAACTGCAAAATATGTGGTCCATCTTTTAATCAAAAATAATAGAGTAGCTAAGACCTTCAAAAAACAGTAGAGTAATAAAATGATTAATATTACAGATAACCATCAATGAGGAATTCTAAAAATATTTGAGTAATGATTGCATTGTTTGTATGTTTATGGCAATCTGCTGGCAGAATCCCTTACACAGCTGAAGTTCATTTGAATGTGGGAATTCTGCTGTGCTTGTTTGTGGATGCCAGAGTTCTGCTGCTCTGGTTACAAAATTTGCCTTCTCCCTAAAAGCCTAAGAAGCATCATTCTAGGTCAGCAGTGTGCTGCATCTAGAATAGACTTTTGCTTCTGACAGTAGCCCTGAGGGGTATAATGACAATCTCAGAGGTGAGAAAGGGCCCTTGGATTTTTTTGCAGGTCTTTACTTACCTGTCAGAAAATGGCTTTTTCTTCTTCAGTTTTTTTTTTTTTTTTTTTTTTAAGAAAAAGTCCTGATTACATTCTGTTTCTGGAACAGATACGTTGTTTCATTTTCAGCTTCACTTAATTTGTTATCTCTTCAGAGAAGCAAGATATACATCTTAAGACAGTCTCTGTCACCATTCCCACCATTTACATTGAGATACTTTTTCAAACTTTTCAAAAGCTGTCACTTAATGAAATCATTATTATGTCCTAATGTTCAAGAATTCCTTGCTTAAGATAGTTTCTATGTTCATTGGCTTTGATTATCAGTATAGGAGTTTAGAATTTAAATTAACAAAAGGCATAATAATCATAATCTATGTTAAATCTTGCCAGTTTAGGTAAGGGACATGCACAAATAATTCTGTTTTTTTTTTTTGTTGTTGTTGTTCTTGTTGTTCATTCTGTAACATATGCAAATACTAGATGCAATGGAACTAGGAAACACATTGATTGCACTGTGTTGTAAAGAGGGTTTGTGGTACTGTGTGTGGGCATGAAAGAAAGTAATTATGAAAGCCTTTAATAAGAAGTGAAACTTGATTTCAAAGCATGATAGAGTAGATAGGAGCAAGCTAATGTTTTGGACTCTTCGTAAGAGTTTTGAAAATAGTCTCTGACTTTCAAAATGAAGAGCAGTGCTCTAAAATAACCACCTATCTTCCTCAACAATTTTTTATTCACATAAGATATGATGAGGGCAACCAAGACAGTGATTAACTTTTGTTTGAAATCTGTAATTGCTCAGGCCTACAAAGAAGCTCTCTTTCAGGCATCCCAAGCTGCTTCCTAAGATGAGGAATTCCATAATCCTCTGCACTAACCTATTCCTGTGTGAAGCCTGGGTTGTTGTCATTGTAAAGGAGTGGACAAAATATAAGTAGGAGTGTCTTCCAATTATTTTATTGAATTTATATTGACAAAAATGTCATTCCTTCATTTAAAGAAAACCAATTGACTGCCTACTCTGTGCTAGTCACTGTGGTACTTACTGGGAATATAGAAATGAAGAAGATGGCACCTGCCCTTGAGAAACGCCTGATCTGAGAATCGATGGTAAAGTACAGAGCGATGTGAATACATCTCTCATTTATACTTGACTATCAGTCAAGTATAAAACGTGCTAGGAAAAAAAGTATGTCCACAGCATTGGTTGACTAGACTAAAGGCTTTCTAAATCTCCTCCTCTATTAAAAGAAGATATTAAAGGCAAGTTTGTATTTAAATCCCAGCCTTGCCACTTACCAGCTGCAAAACCTGGTGCAAGTCACTCAAATTCTGTGAGTCTGTGTTTTCTCTGGTAAACTTGGGTAATAATAATGACCTTACAGAGTTTGGGTGAGCTTTATAATTTATGCATATAGTATAACTAGTTTTTTGTGAATAGTCAATAAATAGGCAGCTATGATGATGTTTATTCATATATAATTTGCTTATGTGTATTGCATGATATGCAATTGAGGGTTTTTTCCCTTTTGAAAGCAGGATTTTTACAATGGAAAAAGTGACAGACATTGGATTAGAAAATGACTGTATTTTTCCAAAGCCTTACGAACACTTGCAGACCACACCAAACATGCTTTTTATGGTGATACATTTTGTATCTGTCCTGCATGGCATGCATATTATGCTTCCCTCAAACACAATAATTTCACTTGCCACTTAACTTCTGTCTCACACATTTTCCCTCCCTATTTCTCCCGCAAGGGTCATGCCAAGAAAGGCAGTGCAAAGCAAAATGTTACCCTCCCCCTTGCACATGTCTCCTTTCCATTCTCTGGTTTCTTCCCTGTCAAATTGAAACCTAAAAATTGGGCTCACTTTAAGACATCAAAAGCCAACACGGAATAAAGAAACAAAAATACTTCAACCTGACTTATGGCAGAAAGCAGTTCTCTTGCTATTTTCCTTTCTCTGTCCTTTATGTTACTTGTTTCCAGCTTTTTCTACTTCATGCTGAAATATTCAGTCACTCGGAAAAAAAAGTCAGCCAAATTAGGTGACCATTTATAGACGAGTTTTTTAACTGACTGTACTTCGAGAACTTCTCGAGTTTTAGGATATGTTGGCACAGACTTAAATGTATCTCTCGAAGAAGAGTTAATATTTGCCTTGGGCCAGGAGTGTCAACTTAATCACATTTTTTGGTTAACTGAATATTAACCCTGAATTCATTTTTTAGCTATCACTAATTTAAAGTCCAGTAAGTAATTTTACTTCATTAGCAAGTTCAGTAAGGGCATGGATAGCATATGGCACGTGCGTATGTTAAGCAATGTGTGCCTATTATGCGCCTGCTGTAGTGGTGCTCACTGAGTGAATCGATAAGACGTTACATCCTTCCTCCATCTTGCAGGAAGATCATAGTATAAACAGAAACGTACAGTAAAAATTTGAGTGTTATAATGCAAATATGAACAGAGAGGCTAGGGGAATTTCTTGAGCACCTACTATATGCTTAATACTAGGGATATTGCACTGAAATAGAAAGACCCGATCTCTGCCTTCGTGGAATTTAAAGACACATATAACAAACAACTGTAAAATTAAAATCATGTTAAGTGTGCTGAAGGATAATTACCAGATACTATGAGAAAATGTACAGGGGGCCTTAAACTTAGTATGTAGAGCAAGGAAGGCTTCCCAAAGTAAGTGACATTTAAAGAGAACAGTGAAAGAAGGGCAGGTATGATCCTGTGCAAAAAAAGGTGGGGAAACTACTTGTTGCAGTAAAACTTTAGTTCTCCACTGGGGGCGATTCTGCCCTCACCAGGGGACATTTGGATATTTCTGGAGACATGTTTAATTGTCACAGCATGGAGGGAGGTGCTACTAACATCTAGTGGATAGAGGCCACAGATGCTGCTAACCTTCTTACCCTTCCTTCAACAAAAGATTATCCACACCAAACTGTCAATAGTGCTGAGACTGAGAAATCCTGCCTTCTGCATTAAATTATAGAAAAAAAGAGAAGGTGATCAGTGTATTGAAGTCAAGTAAAGAAATGGTACAAAAGGGACCTGAGTTTAAGTCATCGAACGTTAGTACCTATTATGTGTTAGGTGAGGAGGAGGGAGACATCAGTCCTATCCTAATGAGCTTCACGTAGTAGGGAAGACATAGGTCAAATCAGAAATAATACAATAAGGCACGTAAATAATCACACTATACTAAGGAAACATTGCACAGGGATGCCTAACGTGTCTTGAAGAGGCCAGAAGAAACTTTCCCACAGATACGACACCAGACTAGATTTTAAATTGTGGAAAAAAAGTTAAACTTGCTGAAACTTCTAGAATCATCAGTGGCAAGGAGTTATGGCTATAGAAAAAAATAAATGAGAGAGTCAACATTAAGGGTGGGAACATAAAACAAGAGTGTGACATGCTGTAATCTAGCAAGCAGGCTCAACCCAGTGAGTCCTGGAACAAAAACATGAATGGAGACGTCGTTCACCAGGCAGCAGGCCAGAAACTTTTTTTTTTTTGAAAACAAAGGCCAGCATAGTAGTTAGTGGATGGTGGAGTTAAACTGCTTGGATTCAAATTCTGTGTCTTTTTTTTTTTTACTCTGTTCAGGAACGTGGGCAAGTTACTAACTGTTCTGTGCCTTAAGTCCCTCATCTGAATAAATGGAGATCATATTAGCACTCACTTAATAGGTGTGTTGGTGCAGATTACTTGCTCACATAAGGGAAAAACTCAATTCAGTTCAACCTGGGGGGAGGAGGAAGGAGGGATGGGAGAGAGGGGAGGAGGGAGGAGGATTGGTGTGCTCCCACTTAGTGCAACGTAGGAATATATGGCATACCGTTTGGGCTCGGGACACAACTACAAGAGGGACTCTACCTAACAAATGCAAACATTGTAACCTGATTGTTTAATCAGAAATTTTAAAAAAGAAACTAAAATCCTGCCCAACAAGAAGAAAGTACAGTTTAAATGCTAAATATCATTCCAAAAAAGTAATCTTTTCTAGAACCCAAGTGTAAACAGCAGACACAAGAGCCTGCTGGTTGAATATCAGAGGTTACAGTACTAGCCAACCATAGCTAAGCTCCACCCTGCAGCTACTACCAAATATGGGGCTTTATTTCCTTTTCCACCAGTAAAGGCAACCTGAAAATACTTTGAAACCATGAAAATATTTGAAAACCACTAATCCACGCCCCCATCACCTTGTTTTACAAATGATGGAATTACCTCAAGCATATTAACTCATTTTATCTTCACAATAGTTCCTTTGTTTTTTCAGATGAAGTTCAATAACTTGTTCAAGGTCACACTGCTAGTCAAGTGCAGAGATAGGATTCAAACCCATGTGGAAGAGCTAGTCAAAGGCCACAGATATTTTTACATATTGGCTTCTACATCCATTAACCACAAAGAACAGAGACACCTTCCACAAAGAAGCCTTTCTTAAAAATTTTTTTATTACATCATAATTGTGTCCATTTATGGGGTGTAGTGTGCTAATTTGATCCACAATGTGGAATGCTTTTTAAGCTACCTGATTTTGGAGTCATCTGTTACCTTTCTTTAATCTCAGTTAAATTAGAGGCCTGTAAATGAGAGTATAATAAACATTAAATTGTTCTTTTCTAGGATTCTCAGTCTCCTACTGCCTCTTCATATCAAGTCAACATACTACCTTAAAATTTTTTAATTAAAAACAAAAGGGAACTTTGCGAAGGGATGGATATGTTAATTAGCTTGATTGTGGTAATCATTTTACAGTGTATACATACATCAAAGTATCCCACTATATGCCTTGAATATGTATGATTTGATTTGTCAATTATACCTCAGTAAAAATGAAGATTTTTTTAAATCGAATTAAAATTGTGCCACCTTTGGAAGATGTGCTTAAGGGAACAACCATTTCTCTGCCTTTGTTTTCTATTTGAAAACCTGAAATATTTGTCCTCTTAAAAGTTCTTGATGCTGTTGGACAGAGGAAAGGGGATTGCATTATCTGTTTTATTTGAGAGCTCTCTGTTTATTGGATTAGAGGGTTTTGAAATATTTTAAACACTTTAATAAATATGTGCAAAATAAACTAAATGTCCTTTTCACATTATTGTGCCTTTAAGGAGGTAAAATTTCTGGCCACTTCCTTTGATTAGATATTTGGTCGTGTGGCACTAAGGTAGGAGTAGAGTTTGATCCTGTAGGAGGGCAAGCAAAGTTTTGGTGACTGGGGTTGGGTCTTTCTCTGGAATAAATGTCTTTGGTTAAAACCAAACGCATCGGATTTCTCCAGTGCATCCAATTACTTTGTTAATTGAAAAGGACAGAATTCCAGTTTAATTATGTGTTCTCCTTTCTGCATTTCTTTTAATTTATGAAACATAAAAAGTAAAGCAATGCAAAAAAAAATAAAGAAGAAGAACAAAAACAACCATTTGAAAAGCCATTTGGTACTGTTCATGTTTAACTGTGTCCATTTGAAATTTCCAAATTTTTCATCTTTTCTCCTAAGTATGGTTTGTTAGCTTGGCTGGTTATTTTCTATAGCTCATGAAGTGTTCCCTGAGACCATGCTTTCTGGCTGACATTTGATATTGTTTCTTCTGTCACTTTAAAGATTCTATACTTCTCCAGCTGTCAGGTTCTGGAGTAATCTGCCTGTGTTGCCTTCACCAGAGCCTTTGAAAAATTATAAGGAAACATGAATAAGGGTATCATTGCATTGATATTTATGATGAGCACTTTTAAACTTTTATTGTTAATAATAACAGTAAAGATGGGGAGGAGGTGGACACCATCAAGAAAGTGAAATGACAACCCATTGAATGGGGGAAAACTTGTATCCAGAATATATAAGAAACTCTTTTAAGTTAATAATGAGAAAATAAGACAATTTAACAATGGGCAAAGGATCTCCAGAAGAGACACACAAATGACCATAAGCACATGAGAAGAAGTTCAGTATCATTAGCTGTAAGAGACACACAAATCAAAACCAAGAAGAGATATGATGTTGCATAAACTAGGATGGCTGTAATAAAAAACAAGATTATAACAAGTATTAGGAAGGAAGTGAAGAGATATTTCTGGTGAAATATACAACAGTGCAACCAATGTGCAGAACAGTTTGTTCCTTCCTCAGAAAAAGTTAAACATTGTTTCCATATGGCCCAGGAATTTCATTCCTAGGTATATGGCCAATTAAAAACATATGTCTACACAAAACATTTAACTCAGTTGTTTGTAGCAGCATTATTTATAATAGGCAAGAAGTAGAAATTCACAAATACATACAGTGAAATATTATTCAGCCATAAAAAGGAAGGAAATACTGTTACGTACTACAACATAAATCTTGAAAACATTATGCTATGTGAAAGAAGCCACACACAAAAGGCCACATATTGGATGATTCCATTTATATGAAATTCACAGAATAACCAAATTCATAGAGATAGAAAGTAGATTAGTGGTTCTCACTTGGGAGAGATGGGAATGGAGAGTGGCTGTTAATCGGTATGTGGTTTATTTTTATAGGGAAGGGAAGGTCCTGGAATTGGTAGGGATAGTTGCACAATTATTTGGATATACTAAAAATCACTGAATTATACTTTAAAAGGGTGAATTTTATAATATGTGCATGATATCTCAATAAAGTTTTTTTTTAAAGAAAATAGCCAACATTGAGAGCTTATTTTGTTTCAGGTATTGGACTGAGCATGTTTACATGCATGATTGTATTTAATATTCACAATACCTGGATTTACATAGATACAGGGTGTCCATAAAGTTTGTGTGCAATTTAAAATTTAAAATTGCACACAAACTTTATGGCTACCCTGTACTCTTATTTCCTCTATGTTACAGATATAAAACTTGAAGCTCAGTAATGTTACCTAAGTTACTTAGTAATTTTCTCAAGTTCCTAGGCTAAAATTCCAAGAACCAGAATTTGAAGCTAGGTAACCATTCTGAACTTTCAATTGCTACATATACTTCCAGCCTACAATTTTTTTTTTTTTTTTGAGACAGAGTTTTGTTATGTCACCCTCGGTAGAGTGCCATAGCATCACAGCTCACGCAACCTCCAACTCTTGGGCTTAAGCAATTCTCTTGCCTCAGCCTCCCAAGTAGCTGGGACTACAGGCACCCTCCACAACGCCTGCCTATTTTTTGTTGCAGTTGTCATTGTTGTTTAGCTGGCCTGGGCCGGGTTCAAACCTGCCAGCCTTGGTGTATGTGGCTGGTGCTGTAACCATTGTGCTACAAGTGCTGAGCCTCCTGCCTACATTTGTAATGACAACTATATTAAGACACAATTAACAGACCATAGAATTCACCCATTCAACAGTTTTTAGTATTTTCGTAGATGCATGCAACCATTACCATAGTCAATTTTAGAACATTTTAATCATAATAAAAACAGCTCTCACCCAGTAGCCTTTAAATGGCACCTCTCTGCCCTTTCACGCCATCTCCCAGTCCTAGACAACCACTAATCTCTCTTTGTTGGTAGATTGGTACTGCCAACTATAGCTATTTTCATCATTGTATTCTCTGTTCAAATTGTGTTAGTCAATGTAGATTGAACCAGGGAATTATGAGACAGTAGGATTCCCTTTTAAATTGATGTGGAAGCCAGGTGTGGTAGAATTGACCTGTAGTGTCAACTACTCAAGAGGCTAAGGCCAGAGGATCACTTGAAGTCAAGGCTGCACTGAGCTATGATCCCACCTGAGAATAGCCATTGTACTTCAGCCTGGGCAACATAGTGAGAACCTATCTCTGAAACATATCAAAATGGCTTGGAAACATCTGTTGTTAGGAAAGAGAATAGCAGACTATCATTTAAATGGACTCCTAATGGCAAAGGGGGAATAGTACAGGTTTTGATTTGCCCTCTTTCCGGAATTCCTTGAGGAGCTAAGCATACTTAAGAGAAAGGTAATCTCAATTGCGGAAAGTATATTTTGCTTCTGGGAAAGACTGCAGAAATTTTCAGGAACTTTCTTTGCCTTTAAAATTGGCAGGATGCCTTCTAGCTAAATGGTTTTGCTAAGTGACTTTGCTAGAAACCTTTCCTACCCTTCTGTCCTGAAGCTACTGCTTTTCCTTCTGACCCTCTTGACTTCAGCTTGAGAGTATGTCTCCCAGTTAACAAGTAATTTGGGGGAGTGTCAAAAGGTAACTAGTGTCCTTTGGGTTATAATTAACCTAAAAATTAAAAGGTGGAGTTTAAAAATCCTCATTAAGTGTAACAGAAACATAAAAGGGAGTTTCTGAATTGGAGTTAGATTTAGAAAGTCACCTTTGAATTAATGAAATTAACTGTACTTGACTATGCACCAATCTAGGTATTTGAGAGAGGACATAGTTTAGTGGCAATTAATGGCTAATGCAAAATGAGTAGAAAAATATTCTTTCTAGGAGCTTTTTTCTGTGATCCCACTCACTCACAGTGCACATACAAATGGCCTTCAGTTTTAATTGCCACTAATTTATGAAATATGCTTGTGAGTGTTCTATTATTTGAATTAAGAATTAGTGCTTTCTCACTTAACCTGGACAGATATTTGGCACCATCATATTTCCCTGAGAAATTTTCTTAATGATTTATTTTTAAAGGTAGCATAATAAAAACAGCTGGGGTCTCTAAAAATGATTTATAGTGAACTGACAGCTTAGTAGTAAATTCTAACTAATATGCATCACTCCAAATGGATGCCTGCAGCTTGTGAACTCTGAGCTAAAAGAGGGAAACAATATTGTTATTGTTCTTGCTATGTAAACCTTAAACCCCCATGTTTTGCTGGATAAGCTCAAAACATGGGGGATGCTTAAAATATTTAATAACTCATATATGCTAAAATTTATTTTTAAATAATTATAAAAACTAGTTCTAAAACCAACAAAGTTCTTACTTAAAAATGACATTTATAAGTCTCTCTAGACCAGAAATATATAAATACCATAAACATCTATTGAATAGGAATCTTTGGGGAAATATTGAAAAATATCACTGCTTTTTATACTTAATATTAACAATATAACAAATTAACACTTACTTGTTCCCACAGAGGTACATATCCTTTGAGTATTTCTATTAAACGGTTCTTGGGTAATAATAAACCTCATTTACTTAATTAAATATATTCTCTTGCCCTAGTCCTCACCACGCACACATACTTGGATATGTAAATTCGCTGTCTGCTGTTGGTTCCCTTTAACCTTCTCAGTTGGCTGGCTTTTAGGGAAGTCATTTCATTTAGGGGAATGAAAAGGTTAGAGGTGAAATGAAGATGACCCCACTGACCCACAGTCAGCAGAACATGTTCTTTGAGTTTTCTAGGAATGCAGATAGACTTGCCAGTTCCTATGTGACCCGTGGCACACGTGTTAGTAGCAGCTGACTGTGGTTAGGTTTTCTTCTGTGCCCATGGACAGAGAAAAGGTAACTTGACCTTCTGAAGATTGAAATCCAGCCTTGGTCTCTCATCAATGCTTGGCTTTAATCAGTAGACATGGGATTTTATAGAAGCGAACAAGTAGCGAAGCACAACCAGGAATTGTATGGCCATTGACAAAAACATAGTGTAGCTATCTAGGACATTTTCTTGCTTATTAGAAATACTTGTGAAGGCTCACATGCTTTAGTTCTTTGGCAAGCCATCCGAGACACCTCATGTCTAAGGTTACTACTGTATTCAAATAGACTACAGGTTTTTTGACTGAGGTCAAGGAAAGATTTTCAATTGGTGAGCAACATTAACTCTTTTTTAAAAAAAAAAATACATACATGTGGATAAAAATAACACCTTTTAAAAGGGTAACATTTTGTACTTTTTCCTTGATCCTTTAATACATGTGTAAAAAGTGAACAGGTTTGCTTATTCAGTGAGCTTCCTTTCAATTAAGTTTATAACACTAAAAATTGATTATAAAAGTTTAAAATTTCCCCTTTTTCTTTTCTTTCTTTCTCTCTCTCTCTCTCTCTTTTTTTTTTTTTGTAGAGACAGAGTCTCACTTTATCATCCTCAGTAGAGTGCCGTGGCATCACACAGCTCACAGCAACCTCCAACTCCTGGGCTTAGGTGATTCTCTTGCCTCAGCCTCCCGAGTAGCTGGGACTACAGGCGCCTGCCATAAAGTCCGGCTATTTTTCTGTTTTGCAGTTCGGCCGAGGCCGGGTTTGAACCCGCACTTTCGGTATATGGGGCTGGCGCCCTACTCGATGAGCCACAGGTGCCGCCCTTTTTCTGTTTTTATTACTACTCTTTCCATATTTTTTTCCAAACTATCTCCAAATAAGGAGTGCAAGTATAGGAACTAGTTGGTCTGATTCTTCAAGAGAAAAAGTAGTAGAATGTGTCTCTAGTGTTTTCTAAATGAAAAATGGTATACTATTGCATATATAGGGGATCTTTTAATGGCAATTAATTGGTAAAACTGTCTTTGGTTTAAGCTGAAAGAGTCACTGAAGTGCTTTAAACTCTTGCAATAAATGAATTTCATGATAGAAAGGAATCTGGAGCTGGCAGGTTGTATAATTCACTGTCTGCATGATTAGGAACAGATTATTTTCTACCTGCACTGAAGTTACAATATATGCAGAATCTCCATAGAAAGGGTTATACCTACCTGCTATAATAATAAAAATGACTTTTTTTCTGAATACTGAATGTAGATTTCACAATTTCCCTGGCATTTAATATAGATCGGATATAGCCACATGCAGTAAAGTGCTCAAGAATAAAGGAAAAACAAACAAACATGGTTCCAATTTTCCCTGTAGCTATATACTTTGGAATGGAGTATGTCTTAACCTAGAATCTAGTTTGCTTGCAACCAATAATAAAACCAGGGACCACTCTATACCTTTGGGATCATGTAGGGTACCGTTAGTTTTGGGTATATTTCAGAAAAAAATCAAGGAACTAACCATTAAGAAATGAATCACTAATGGAATACTAACATTGGTGTTTAAATATTAAAAAGGTAATTGTCACATCTTCTAACAAATTTGAAATTACACCTCAGGATATAAGATTTGGTAGTATTTTAGCTCTCCGTTCTATCATATGGTTCATTTGCCATTCATAGAAGAATAACCTTGTATAAGGACTTGGATTTAATAGAAAGATGTGAATTTTTCTAGGCTGTCAATAAATATGCCACCACGTGGAATTTAAATATCTCTGTTGTGGTTATTGATGAATAACCACACTTTAACTTAGGT